>JAOBAT010127321.1:2737-12774 GCA_026413305.1 Hydrozoanthus tunicans
ACGGGGTATAGAATTATGAAACATGGATGATCCTTGAGGCACAATTTTTCTTCACTCGAGTGTGTATACTGCCTACTAATATACGTGCAAATTTCAAATGAGCTTTTTTTTAAAAAAAGAATCCAAAAGGAAGAAAAAATAAGCACCGAAAGTAAATACAGTGTAAAGTAAACATTCAAATACTTCCATTACATTTCTAGTTTAGTGAATCATCTTGTAAGTTATTTGTGTGCCATTATTATAACATATGCGGTCATTAACAGAAAGTAACAGAAGCAGCGGGCATACTCTAAGAAAAGTAACTCTTCCTTGTTCAAGAATTGACTCTTTATAGTAAATTAATGAACATACCTCAGAGCATCCTCTTCTGCTAAGAACTGTGCCACGTTGTTCTTTGTAAGCGCTTCATTGTAAGCTTTCACTGCCACGTCGATTGGATAATCACCTTTTTTCCGTTGGAATATCCCCCGATAAACATCAGCAAATGCCCCTTTACCGAGGAAATGTTTCACGTCCTCTTCCCACTCTACATTCTCGTAGCTAAGCTCAAGTGAACGGATTTCTCTGATATAAAACATTCCCAGCTCTCCCTGGAGTTCCGTGGTTCTTTGTAATATCGGACTGTACAGCTCGAATATTCTTGCTTGTGAACGAACTTCATCTTTCAGCTCCTGACATAGCTGCATATCAGCTGCGATTAGCTTAGGGATGCGTGCTTCTATCTGTTTCAGGCACAAAACAGCATTTGTTGGTTGTTTTCCGACAAACTTCACGAGTGTTTCACCCTTCATCAGATCACGGAGGCATTCCATTGTTGCATTTTTCATAAAAGTACATGGATCGTTTTTGTACTTTTTGATCTTCTTTTCTTCTTGTACTTTTCCTTTGATGGCATACGCACCAACAAACGGAAGTGTTAGAACTGCAGCAGCGAGTCCTATGGGAATCCATATCGGAGAGGTTACTCCAATGGCTACCTTTTCTCCAACAGAGAAGGAGTCGTCCTCAGATTCAGACTCAGACTGGCTAAAGTCAGCGGTTTTCTCTTTGCTATCCGAAACGACAACAATATCTTCCAGGTTCTGTAAACTTTCTTCGAAAATGTTATACTTCTGTAGGAAGTAACCTTTCAACGACTCCCGGACCTTTGAAAAGACTTGTTCTTTTTCCTCCCATTCTTTGATGCAGTCCTGCAAACGACCTTCGCAGCACTTTTGGACTGATTGCAGTGTTAGTTGATATGTAGATTCCGGTTTAGGTACTTCAGCCTTGGTCCATGTAAATAACTTTGTTTTGACAGAATCGGAGTTCAGGTAATTCGTCAGTCGGTCTGCAGCTTCAGTGACCCGCTTACTCATGTACTGCTTTAGATCTTCTATGGTAGCCTTCTGAAGAACGTCTAACTTAATCAGCCTTAACATGACGGTTGCCACTTTAGACGTCGTGTTCGTACGGTCTCTTGTTGAGGCCTGTAGGAAGGCTTTGGTGAAAAATATGGTTCTCGTTATGAGCAGGTCTAGCCACCTGTTAAAACAAGCATAATATATGATGGAGATCAATGTAAATTACCGAAAAAAAGGTGGTAACAGCAAATAATTCTCACTGTGTATTAAATAGTTAACTAACTTTTGATTGCAAACAAATCAACAAGAACTGTAACTTGAACCATTATTTTATACTTTTATCTGACCCATGTAGTTTGTTTCTTTTTGGTTTTTTCTTGCTGTCCTTTCTCACTGAAAAGAAACATAGCATGTGACGATAAGTGTTTTAGTTTACTTACTTCCAGGAAACTTCAAGTCGTGCCTGCATGCTGATTAGCACCAAGGCTTTGATGCTGTTAAGCAAGACGGCCAAATCTTCGCTCACTACACCGTAGTCCTGGGCGAGAATTGCCTTAGTTGTGGACAAATAGATAATTTGTTTGTTAACATCGATTCCCGGCCAGCTCTTCTCCAATTTTTCGGCGACATGAGCCTTAACCGATTCTGTTTCCCTTTCTGGAATCGTATCCCACTTGTTACAAACAAACAAGGCGGTGCGGGGGGAAAATCCTGCCTGTTCTTCTGCAGACATCTTTCTCACACAATCCAGAAGTTTTTCTATCTGTTTGAAAAATATCATACTCTTACTCATTTTATTGAAAATAAAGGCATAGCAGTTTTTAGGATTGCTCAAAATCATTTTAAGTATATGGTTTGAAGTAACAACGAATGTTTTCACCGATGAAAAGGTTTGGTTCAAGTTAAAAACACACTTGATAAGATCTTATTAGGAAAAATGAGTGAATGTTTTTACGTCATCAGCGCGCTCGATCCCACACAAGTGTGTGATGTTGAGTTGCAAGAAGTATTGAATGGTTGCTACCAATGAAGTTTTGGTCATAACCTCCTACCCTTAATTTTTTTCTTTCGAAAACTGTTTCTCGTCATTGTTACAAAACTAAAACATGCTTAGTAAAGGTACTGCCAAATGATATATCGATACATCTACGGCACATCAATTATTGATGAAGTGTCGGTAGTCTCTCGGTCAGGTGTCCGTGTCCTCTTAATCAAGTTTCGGCGATCTTTCGATCAGGTGTCGGTGATCTCTTTGTCAAGGGCAGTTGATCTCTTGGTCGAGTGTCGATAATCTTTTGATCAGGTGTCGCTGATCTCTTGGTCGATAATCTTTCGATCAGGTTTAGTTGATCTCTCGGTCAAGTGTCGGTGATCTCTCGGTCAGGTGTAATCGGTACTTTGGTCAAGGATCGGTGATCTCTCGATCAAGTGTCTTGTGATATCTAAGGTGATATCTTGGTCAAGTGTTGGTTATCTCTTGTTCGGTAGTTTCTCGATCAGGTGTAGTTGATCTCTTGGTCAAGTGTCGTTGATCTCTTGGTCAAGTGTTGGCAATCTCTTGGTCAAGTGTAGTTGATCTCTTGGTCAAGCATAGTTGATCTCTTGGTCAAGTGTAACTGGTCTCTTGGTCAAGTGTATTTGATCTCTTGGTCAAGTGCTGGTGATCTCTTGGTCAAGTGTAGTTGATCTCTTGGTCAAGTGTAGTTGATAACTTGGTCAAGTGTAGTTGATCTCCTGGTCAAGTGTAACTGATCTCAAGGTCAAGTGTAGTTGATCTCTTGTTTAAGCATAGTTGATCTCTTGGTCAAGTGTCGGTGATCTCTCGGTCAAGTGTCGGTGATCTCTCGGTCAAGGGTCGGTGATCTCTCGGTCAAGGGTCGGTGATCTCTCGGTCAAGGGTCGGTGATCTCTCGGTCAAGTGTCGGTGATCTCTCGGTCAAGGATGGGTGATCTCTCGGTCAAGGGTCGGTGATCTCTCGGTCAAGTGTCGGTGATCTCTCGGTCAAGTGTCGGTGATCTCTCGGACAGGTGTAGTTGGTACTTTAGTCAAGTGTCGGTGATCTCTTATACAAGTGTCAGTAATCTCTTGAACAAAATTTTGTGATCTTTCGGTCAAGTGTCGGTTATCTCTCTGACAGGTGTAGTTGGTACTTTGGTTAAGGTTCGGTGATGTCTTGGTCAAGTGTCGCTCATCTCTCGATCAGGTGATCAGTGACCTCTTTTTCGAATGATCCTATCGGTCAGGTGTAGTTGATAATATCATCAGCTGTTCTTGAAAATCAAAGTACTCAATCGGGTAAAACGTCAACTACATCATGTTAAAGGATTTAGGTACAAGGCTCAGTGAAACACGACGCGAACTTGTATGTAAGAGAGCTGATCTTAATAGGTGAATAACTTGATTAGTATTTGGTTGGAAAGCTGGTATCTTAGGAAGCGAAAAATGAAATCCCACTGATGATCAGCTTTATGAATACTTCAACTTCTCGCAATGTCCTACCGCTGACTGTGCTACCGCTGACCAATAAATCGCATGATAACAAAAAAACATTTATAGCCGGCAGCTAGCCAGCTAGCAAGTCAAGACAAACTGGCTATCAAACTCGTGCCCAAACCTACTTGCTTTGTAGTCATTAGTGTTGTTGATAATCATCAGCAGAAAAGTGGTGTCTCAAGTCGACACTACCCATAGTACACATGATCTAGGTACTACAGTTTTTTTATTAACTTTGCCAAGAATGGAACCGAAGCATCTTTAAAAACACTTATAACCCAAGTATTTTGTTGTCCCAAGCCAGAAAGGTGTCTAAGTATTCCATACCTGCAACGAGAATGACGTGTTTGTCTCGTTTGAGTTGTTTTTTGTGGTTGACAATCTTTTCTCGAACATCACCAAGATTCTGCTGTAGCAGGTTTAATATCTTATCATCGAGCGTATTAACGCATTCTTCTGCGTCTGAGTAAATTTCAATCATCTCACTGCATCTTCTAGCGTCTTCCTTGCTGGCGTCTGAGATCACTCTGAAGGGCTGTTTGGGTAGGAATTAAACAAAATTGTAAGTAAACAGTTTAATTAAGGTTAGGTATCTCTCGAACACTTTGACATCTATATTTACCACATAAGTAAAAGATAGTCGTTTTTCTTAAAACAAATGAAATACCACAAAGATATAGACTTAAACAATGACAATGGACGGATCGACTGGCAACGCACGTGCGTATGTATATGAGTTGAAATATGAAAGAGTTTAAACGGGAAAAGAGGTTTTCCTGTTCTGCTTGACAAACAGCCATTAAGTGAGGCAACTTATCGTTTCTTTCAGTACAGGTTTTTTATCTATTGCTCTTCATGGTACTAGAAGTACTTCCGCTTTCTTCGCCTCTGAGTTTAATTCTCAACATATCGAATGCTAAGTTATATTTTTATAATTAAGTCCTTTTTCTCGAGCCTAAGTGGCTCATTGCAGTGGGGCGCCGCTTACCACTAGAACTAACTTTATTTATCGTCGTTACGCTCGGAGTGGTTGCCCGTCTCACAAGCCAGTGGCTTATGTTTAATCGCTTAAACACAGAAAACGGCGTGAAAGTCGATTTTGTTGAGGAAGGAAAAGAAGAAGATTGACCAATCTTAGCTCACACGCAAACCCAGGATTCGGTCCCGGGTCCACGCCGGTGGGAGGCACGAGCTCTAACCATGCCCTCGACCATCTTTGACTCCCCTGGACAGGACTAATCCATCGCAGGTTAGCCCCCAGCAGAACTGGTACTCATTTATACAGCTGAGTCGACTGGAACAAAGTCAGGTAAAATGTCTTGTTCATGTACACAACACAGTGGTTTGACCGGGGCTCGAACTCGCGACTCTAGGATTACGAGTCGAGCACGCTAACCGCTCGGCCACTGCAACGGCGACTGAACATCAGTGTTCCTCGGATAGCGCGCGCAAGTGTTTATGAGATCGCCAAAGCACAAAGAAACAACACAACAACAACATTTTTATTTAAGTATTTACACTTTTGTTACAATTGATTAGAATAAAAAAGAAAAATATTATACTCACATGTTCTAAAGGGTTTGGTTTCCCCAAATAACTGTAAGGTTAAAGTATTACTGAGAGACGTTAAACCCAAGAATGAATATAAAACAGAGGGAGTTAACCTAGTTACCTCGAATCTACTGCTTGTAAAGATTTTAATTGATTATCGATTTTACAGTGGGGTTAAAGAAAAAAGAACTTAGTGCTTGTTAATCTAAACAGATAGACGTTTATTATTATTTAATCACATTTCGAAGCGTTGAGAAATTGAGTCAAATAATTTGCCAACGCATCGTCTTTGCTGCAATAACAAAATACGCAGATTTGCAATCATAACATGAACTATTTGTTATAAGTAGAATATGTGAAAGCTCCGTGACCTCAATAAAACTATAAAAAGCGAATACGAATAAGATTTGTTGTGCGTGGGGATGGTAATTGTTTTTCGCCAAGCACTCTCTTTGGGATGAAAACACTAACGCGAATCATGACGAGTTTATCGGAGACGCACCAACCCGCTAACAACCAAACTCCAAAATTATTTCAGCCATGTTTTTTTTAGTTCTCCTCCTTCAGTGTCTGACCGTTTGCAAAAGAGTTTAATCGATAGAACAAAGACAGAAACTGTAACCCTGTTTCAACGCAGGATATTGTCTAAAGGAAGATGATCTTGTCTTTACCCAGTGTTGATGGCATTACCTGGCATATCTGTCGCTAAAAGCATAATAAATGCCAAATTATTGTGGCGTATCTCGATCTTCATCCTGCAAGCCATCATTTTTATTTGCTTTTATCATCTCCTGTATATTGTTGTGATATCAACCCCATAAGAGGGCGTACAAATGATATACAGTCTTCGGAGGGCGTTGATAGAAAATATGCCTCTGTGGCTAAGCAGTTATTATCAAGTTTCTATTCGATTAACACAACTAGCTCAATGAAGCATGATTTTAAACCAATGGCATCTAATTTGTATAATATTTCCCAAATCGCAACAATTTGCGTCCGGAGGAATTAGTTCAAAATTCGAATTTCCTATTACATTTTATTCCATTTGTAACTCGATTGAAACGCTCTCTAATTTCAAACAATGGTTGTCAAATATGCATTTGGGTATGAAAGTAGTTGAAACTTACGTTTAGATTCAAACTTTGTAAAATATTAATGTTAAGTAACACGATATTTGGTTAAAAGTGCGTGTTCTTAAAATCAGTCAACGACAGATAAACAGATGTGACGCATGTAGAAGCAATACCACTTCAGCCAATCAATGATAAGGAATACATTTTGTGTATATAGGTCAGCCACACGATTGATTTCTGCTTTGATTCGCGTAACAGCTGACACTTGTTCGGAACTCGTTTTAGTAGAAACTTGGAACTGCTTGGAAAACTGTCATTAACCAACAGGATTAGGGCTAACCTGCGAACAGGCTCTCCTGTATGGTTGGGGAGCGAGCCGTGAGGGGAATGGGGGGAGGGAAGTGAAAGGAGAGCCAGCACGGAAACCCCCCAAAGCTTCATTTACGCCCACCTGTCAAAATGGGATCAAAATACCTTTGACGTGTCATGCAAGTGTCACCCTGTGGCAACAAAATATGTCAAAACAAACACTCGTGTAGCGCGGAATATTTTCGATATGGAGAATAAATGTCGGCGGCCGTAACTGCGAAAAAACCGGTTCGAAGAGGAAGAAGGGAATTAAATAACGAGTACTGTCGTCTGTGTGGAGTTTGTTTTAAACTAAAATACGGGAGGGTCGGTAGAAGCATTGGCTTCGAAAACTTGGGCAAGTGGTAACGTCGAGTGAAGCTTTTTCTAAACCGTATGGTTTGTACGGAGAACGATCCCCAGCATTGTCTCTCGCAAATATAAAGCAATGTAAGATCAAGAAATAAAAGCTCTACCAGCATAAAATGGAAGTAGCGAGAAATTCGTTATTTAACATTAAACGAACAGGCGTTTGTTTATGGGTTCGCAACAGTTATTCTGGTATTTTCATTGGCTAAATCTTACGAGTACAGTTCCTAAATATTGAAGTTAATTGTCCTTTGGGTCGCACACTTTTTTAGCCGTTTGAAAGATTTAATTTCGTGATTTAACTTTAGCTACGACAGCCCGGTATTTAAAGAATCTAACTAAAGGGCAATGGGTCAAACGGATAAGTCACGGGTTTTTATTTAACTGACGTTAAACTCATAACCGAAGGAATCCATATTAATGCCCACGCTTTTATCTTAAAACAGGACCCGAGTCGTTTGTAACACAAAAAATTTTTCAATTTGGAAAAACGAACTGATGCGTGCAATACGGATGTCCAGAAGGCCCGAAGTCGATCTTTTCACAATCCTACATGTTGGTTTTTCACAGGACCATCGAAGTGCAACAACCATAACAGGCAGTGACAATGTTATTTTGAAATAAAAGCTATGTTTTTGTTTTAGCAGTGTCTAAACTACCATGGCTTGTTTTTTCTTCATTTCAAACTCTCGATTTCGCTGTTCAAACGCCAAGTAGTTGGTTGAGAGTGATACTTAATGCAACATGGAGTTTCCCATCACTTTCTGTTCACGTGATATTTACCAGACCAGTTAGCAAAATAACCAATCACCGTACAGAGTTTCCGAGACACGTACCACGCCCTGCGTCACAGACAAACGCGATTTAACAATTATACCCAAGTTTAAGATAACTCATGCAAAGAGTGAAAAAGTTAATGATTTTTTATGACAGCTCTAGTGCTTTAAAACAACCTAAACTATGAACATGAATTACAAGCAAAATCTGCTCGGGGGCCTCTTCAATATAAATACATTATATGATATACCGACCCTTATACCAAACACATTTCTTTGACCCGATATAAAAGCAATTGAATACGTAAAGGAAGAAGTTTCTGTTCGTAGAAATTTTACGAAAGAGAAAGCCATATTCGTTGGGAACTTGAGCAAAGCTTGTTCAGATTGGAATCAAACTGATGTATGATTGTTTAAATACCCGCTTTTTTCTAAATAAGAACCATTAAATTTGGTCGAGGCTCATTATTCTTAAATTTTTAGCGATTTGAGCCTCAAATTGTTCTTAATTTGTTCTTATTTCTATGTACGTTTAAATCGAAGAAAAACTAAGCCAAAAGTGTTGCATTGTTTATGACAGTATTGGAAAACGAATTTGGTCAATTTATCCTTGCGAATTTATCGTGGATTCGCCGACATTTTCCCCGAGATGATTTCCAGAAATTATAAACTGCGAAGCATTTCTTGTTTATTCTTTAATGTTCAGTTAAATACCGAAGCTTTAAAGAGAATCGCCTATCGAGCCTGGGCCTCAGCTTGTTCTTAAATTGTTCTTAAATTTTGGCCAGTCTGAGCCTCGTTGTTCTTACAAAATTGTTCTTATAAAAAAGCGTGTAGTATGTGGAAACACATGCTACCTAGCCTCTATACTGAAATGAATACATGCTGATAACATTTCTTCACATAGGAACTATACAAAGCCAAAGCAGCCAACTATCATTAGTGACTACTGTACATCTCAGTTTATAAAGAAACTGAAGTAAAAAAGATATTCACCATTCAAACAATGGAAAATACAGCCGGATCACTGCCTACACAAACAGCCTATCAAAAGCTTATTGAGAATTTTCTGTCGAGTAGATTGGAGCTCAGATGCTCCAAATTTATGAGTAAGCTGACAAAACTTAAAAAGCACAGATACAAGACAACTAATTTCTTTAATTTTTCTACCTTGTTGGTTTGCAGTGTTTCTATAAAAAGAATTCCAGGAACAAGTTCAATTTGTAAAAGATTTGTTGGAAAATGAATCACTTCTTAGTGACGTCCGTGTACATATGACTGAAAACTACAAAGATAACAAATTTTGTTCTGGGTCCGGTTCCTCAAAACCCCGATTAACTTAACCGTGGATTAAGAAAAAATTTAAACAATATTTTCTTTTGTTATGCTTACAGAATACTGATCAGATTTATCATTAAAACAAACAGGTCTTCATAAGTAAAGCTTTATTATACTTCCAGAATACTGATCAGATTTATCATTAAAACAAAAAGGTCGACCCCAAAAATTTCAACCCAAATCAGGGCAAGCTCCAAAAGGTAAGAAGCACAATTATGGATTAAAAAGCTGACTCTGGGTTAGCACTAGTCGGGCTAGGAGGAACTGGGCCATGGGTGCTAGCACTTTTATCCTAATTTTTGAATTTCGGCCGGGGTTGAACCATTTTAAGAAAGACACTTTTTTACATTCTGAAACCTGAGCTGCTCTTGCAGCTCCGTGAAACAGCCTGTTTACCAAAGTACTAGCAGTTCATGGTTTGTTTGAAGCGAAAACCGCTTTAAACATCTGCATGAGTGTTGGCAAACTTTGTGTATGTTAACAAAGTGTGAGAAGGCGGTGTTTGAAGTAAGTTTACCGAATGGAATTTTCCGAATTTATCGAAGCGTTTGTCCCTTTGAAACCAGATACCATCGCTTCACCAAACGCCTTTTGTTTTCTAGATGTGCCCAATGTTAAAATTTTTCAAAGTTTCTGTGTAGAATATATATATATATGTATATATATTTTTTTTTTTCAAAATAACCTCCCAAGAGTGTAGATCTTTGCCAGAGTGAATTAATAGATAAAAAATAAACCGGCTAAA
>JAOBAT010127332.1:0-12117 GCA_026413305.1 Hydrozoanthus tunicans
GTCCGCGTTTAGCTCTTGTGAGAGCAACATTCATCAGGTGTTCATCAGTAAGAAACCCAAGGTGATCGGCCAGCCAGTTGGGGGGTGGTGTGGGGTCAATTTGGTCCTCTGGAAGAGATCTCACCAGGCTGAGAATTACATAATCCCATTCACCGCCTGGTAAAAAAATAGCAATTCAGTCAGCAACCTCGATCCTTGGGTCCAAGGAAGGAAAAGAGTGGAGCCTGGGAACGAGATCGATTAGTTAGCCAAATTTAACGTGCAGCGTAAACAAAATGATAAGAACTCGTTAATGCTTGAAAATGTAGCAATAGTTGGAATTGCAGTTAGAATCGCTATTGACAAATTCCTACGTGTTGTTTTCTTTTTCGACTTTTTTTTGACACATATATTTTATGCATGTTTAAACCATATTCTTAAACTTGAGTTTGTTTTGTATCGTTTCTTTGTTTTTCTTTGCCTTCTGCTCTATGGTTCTCCTTTTTCCATTTTCTATCGTTTTGTTTTGTTTTTTTCCTTAAAATTTGTCTCTATCCCTTAGCTTGGACCTTTATTTCATTTTTCTTTTCCTTCTTTATTTCTCTTCCTTTTTAATTTTGTTCCTTAGCGCCTGTCATACAGATTCTCAAACACGATTCATTTTAACTTGGATTTTTTTCGAACTTACGAAGATTTCCTGAAAAACACAAAGCGCGTGAATCCGTACCCTAGCCAAATTCTTTACACCAACTCTCATCACGCGTGCGTTTCAAATGATTGAGAAAAAACAATTTCTCGCATACATTTTAACAAAACCCTCATACTCTGATTCGATTTCAGACCTTTTCTCAGAATTTTAAGCCTGCCTTTTAAAGCGTGTACAATTTATCCCCGTGCGCTGATCCCAACTCCAACCAGGGCATGATCTGATACAAACAAAGACTTGCTCACCAAGCTAACAATTCATTAATTTTCTTTGTTAGTACCTTGGCTTTTCACTACCGACATAACTTTTATCGGCATCTCTATTGATTCCAGTTCTTCCCTAATCTTGTGGCACTGATGTTTGTATGGCGATAAAATCACAATTTGTTCGTAGTTGACTCCAAATTTCCTCACAAGAATTTTTGCAACAGATATCTATAAAAAATAACAATAAGATAGGTAGTTAGTCTAAAATAATATCACATATTATTAGAAATTACGTATACAGTTGAAACTGTTAACCTTTTTCGAATACAGTTTGAAAGCGCTACTGAAGCTATTTTGTCATTGGTATTTTTATAGCTTTAAGGGCTTTTCCAACACTTCTTTTCGACTGTGGATGGAAATACTAGAAGTGCTTAACTGATTAGTTAAGGTTCGTGAAATAACCTTTCAAAAAAGCGCATTCAGTACGAATAAAATTCAAAACATGCGATTTACGACGTCACATGGTTTGAAAGGACTCCAAGCTCATCTATCCTAGTGTTTAAAGCGAACTAGTGAGTTTTTGCTCAAACACTGAGCCTCCAGCCGCACAAACTTAGCAATGACCATATGTTTTTGACCGGGCAAGTGAGATTGATCTTCTGCCCTTCAAATTATGTGACATCACGCATACTCAAAAGTTTTTCGCAGCTTTGGCTGCATTTTGTCTTCCTAAATTCTCTGCAAAACTAATTTTAAAAACCGGTAACAAGTGTTTAAGCGGATGTTACACGGGTCAAACTTTGAAACTAGTTTGAAGATTTCATTACTGTAGCACTTTAAGTGTGGTTATTCTAGGAATAATTCATTGTTGTGTTTCTATCGTGTCATGGATGCACTCAGGAAGTAGGAAAAACAAAGAGTTTTAGTAGCACAATCAAGGTTTTTCTAACTTCTCGAGTGCTCCCAACTTCCCGCGTTTATTTGGCCATAACACGATAACCATGAACTATTTATCTTTAAGAACATTTAAGTGCTTCAAAGTTCCAAACAAGTAGAAACGTCTTAATACGACTTTTCGACGACGGCTGGCCGTGCGTCTAGCGAGCTATAGATGAATGCTTGCAAAATAAAAAAGGGGCGCGAAAATGTTCAGTATATGTTCCAAAATTAATCATAGATTATAAATTAAAATATTCATAGACTATAAAATTTTTCAACCTCGAGTATCGCGTTTCTAGCATTCTGGTTGGTTTACTCAACCTCGGTTATTGAACAATTTTACGCCGAAGGCGAGGTGAATATCTGTTAAGTAATCCCTAATTGCAAGACGAAATCGAATAGCGTGTTTGAGAGTAGATATTCATTAACACGAAGAATGTATAGTTTCCAAGGTTTGAAATGAGGAGTTGTGCAGAGAGGTCCCTTGGAGTGAAACGCGCCGAACGCACTTCACTAGGTGATTACTTCTAGTAATAACAAATAACGTACGGCCTTTTTTTGCTCTAACATGTTACTTCTAGATTTTTCGCTGCCTTCCTCAGCTGTTACCATCAGGGCTTCTTCTTCCCCCTCTACATGGCAAAACACAATCGGGACTTTTTGTCCACCGGGCCAGAAATCGACGGCGCTGGGGCCCGTGCGTTCTCTTTGGTTCACATCCTCTGCAGTTTCTAGTTTTCCCTCGTAAAACTGCTGCGAGGGAAATTCGCAGATGACCTGATGCTGTGGATAACCCAAACTAGTACTGTTATTGACGATTACAATGCGTTCACAAAAGCTAACGACTAACCCTAATTTAGATTATCTACGTTAATTGCTAAACTTCGCTTGCTTGCTTTTGAGGTTCGGGACATTGAAATGGCCTTCCAAAAAAAACCTCTTTTGAATAAGTCCGGCCTATATTTTATACATTGTGTTTCGACGTTTTTGAAGAATGTAAGAATTCATTATTGTCAGTTTTGCCACCCAATTGTTTTGCGTTCTCTTGGACATTGGTACGTTTTTTCTGACTGATAATACTACGGAACCTATTTTTTTTCTCACTTAACTCACTTTCTTTGCCTTTCTCCGAGGTTTTAAAGATTTTTGTTTTAAGATTTCTTTTATTTCTGTTCTTTAGAATTCCATATAAAGTTGTATGCTACTGAAACAGAATGTATTCAATGACGTCAGCAAAGATGCATCCGTAATCAAAACCAGTAAGTAGCACGGAGACCACACGGGTATGGAGGACTTTCTCAGAATAATCCTCGTCGACGTCAACACACTAACCATTCTGTACTGCGTCTTCAGCATGAAAGCAGGAAAGACAAAAAAGGAATGGAAGAGAACAGAAAAGAGATGAGCGAGAAGAGAAGACTATCCAAGAGTAATCTCCTCGATCAGTGTCAGCACACTTAACTAAACTGTACTGCGTCTCCTGCATGGAAGCAGAAAAGACGAAAGAAAAAAGGGAATGGAATGAAAAGGAAGAGATAAGAAAAGAGAAGAGCGAGAAGAGAAAACTCTTCCGGAGTGATCTCCTCAATGTCGGCACACTTACCATTCTGTACTGTGTCTTCAGTATGAAAGCAGAAAAGACAAAAGAAGGGCGAAACGAAGATAACAGAAAAGATTAAGGGGAGATGAGAAGATTATTCCAAAGTAATCTCCTCGTTGCGGGCACACTTACCATTCTGTACTGCTTCTTCAGCATGAAAGCCTTTTTTGAGAGTCTTTCAAACAACGACACGTTCAACTTCAGCTTTCTTGCCTGGCTGTCATGAACAATAGGCTGCAGTTGCTTGTGGTCACCAATCAGCACCACGTGCTCAACACCCGAACTCACAATCGGTATAAGTGACTCTGGTTCCAGGCACATACCGCACTCATCAATGATACAATGGGTGATGTTGTTACAGGCTCTTCCTATTCGTGGTTTCCCAGCCACTGTGCAGGTACATAACACAATCTGCACACCTGTTTTTTTTATGGCCCAACCTTCGGCAACTGAGATGAGCTGACAAAAATACAGTAAATGTATCATCTGTTGAGAAAACTTTGATCTTTTTCTAGTTTTGACAAAAAAGCTGAATGCTCGTCGGATTTTAAAGTTCAGCTTTAGCTCTTTTGCTTTCTAACTGTTGGCTCTAAACCTTGCCCCTTACGTGTCTTTGTTCGTTAATTAGACCAATTATTGATATACTCCATTATACTCATGACCGATGGGTTTTCGAGAAAACTACACGCTAACGTAAATAGGTACTTGCCCTTTTAAGTACATGGTCCACGTCACAAATTTTTAGCTGCTAAAAGACCTAACATGGAAAGTCTCTATACCTTACACCGAAGTTTAGAGTTACAGATTCATGAGTGGCCGCGTTTAAGCAACTAAAGCCTCTAATTAATATAATAAGAGGTGAAGGTCATTTTTTAAAATGAAACAAAACAGAAAAACGACGGTTTCTTACGAGTTTCTGTCGTCGATTTTATTAAATGAATGTTGGAGGAAGAATAATTTAATTTTGATGTTCAAGCGTTAACCTCACTTTGAACAGCACTGCAAGTTAAACAATGATTCCGCGCAAAAAAGAATTCACTCTTTAAGCTTTTCAAAATTATCCTTGCTAATTAGCTCTAATTTCTAATGTAATGCGTTTTTTCAACTACGAAGTGAAAAAAAAATTCAAGTTTAGAAATGATTTTAATATTTAGCTTGCATTAACCTTTGAAAAGCTAGAAGACAGTATAACTCAAATCAATATACTGCAATACGATGCAAAGCAGCACGATACAATGCAAAACAACACAATACAGTGAAACCTAAAATATATTTCTTTAACCATAGAGTTCCAGTTGTAATTGAGGCCTCACTCTCGATCAGTCGAATCTATGTTGTAATAGCAGTACGGTACAAAACAATACAACACAATATCATGTGTACATTATAATACAAAGATGCCAATTCTTATAGAATCGCGCAGAGCAGAATCAAATTTCGAAAAAAATCACTCGTCCTTTTGCCTAATTCGAAATAATTCTTTCAGAATTAGGCCAAAAGACAAGTGGTTTTCTTCGAAACTTGACGATTAACTCTTAATTAAGTTGCATACAAAGTATTTTTTGTCTTTTCTTAATTTTGTAACACTTCGCGCGCGAGAAAACAATGACATCTCGATAACTGCTCGAGTGACGAGCTGAGTTGCCATGGATAACTTGTAACTGCCCATCTCAGATTTGAAACAAAGGAAAAATACAGGTAAAGTGAGTGCCGAATTCCGTCTTAATTTATCTGCTGTGTCATTATTGTCAATAATTGTATGATCCCTTTACTAACCTTCATGTACTTTTCAACCTCCCGATCGCTCACTCTCTCCCCCCCTCTCTTCATTTCATCAAACCTTTGTTCAAAGCCACGTAAATCTTTGGCAAACTTGTTGTCAGGAGTCTCTTCTCTAATGACGTGATGAAGAGCAACACTACGGAGTTTTTCGGAGGACATCAACTCGGATTTGCTATGTGTCTTTCTTCTTGGTTTCAATTTGTTTGGAATCGGGAACTCGTTTTGCTCTACTCTGTTGCCATAGACGCGGAGAATCTTTAGCCCTGGGACTTGGAGAAGATACTCTATGACAAGAAAAACGTTATTGGAATAATGACAAAAGGTTTAATTCTAGGAATAGTAAAATAATGATAATGGAAGTATCTACAATGGATAAATGACATTTCAGGAGATGCATTTGAGACTGTCAAGTCAAGAAGGTAGGGAAGGGTTCTGCACGCGAGCTAGGGATCGTTTGTAACTTTCAAAGACAAAGTTTGGATCAGAGAAAACTGCACAAAGACATTAGATAAACTGCCTACCCTCTGTATAAGTTGTTATAGTGACACTCTAAAATACTTCAGTTATGGCTTCAGGATGGGCTATCAACAAAGTTCTGGATACAACCAAAAATAAGATTTAAAAAGAAAATTCAAATGATACTCTTAAACATTTTCTAATCTGAAGACAATTAAACCGTGATTTGAAAACTTAAAATCCATTATGAATAGCCGGAAACAATAAAGTTCATAAAATTGCATTCCACAATTTATGAAAGGGCTGAATTTCCGCGGGCATACGCCCCCTCTTTTGAAATCTTTTAGGGACTCTAAACAAGTGACCGGCACCAGCGTTTAAACACTGGAAAAGGAAATACAGCTTTAAATATCGTTATTTCCCTGAAGAAGAACCACAGTAAAGGGTTCGAAAATTTGGGATATTTTTAAAAGTTTAAAATCCAATGGTGCCATTGAAACTGGTATTGTTCTGTCTAAAATGTGCCAGTTTTTAAGCCTCTCCATACACCTTTCAACATGAACCCGCAAGCTAGCAACTTTTTTATTTTTCTCCGCTTCTTCCTTTGAGAATTGTTTCTTTCCCTTGAGGAATACAGAGATTGTCAATGTTACACCGAGACTTGCAAGCTCATCTTGAATTAGGAAACCTTTGTCAGCCATTGTTTCATCACCCCTCTGTAGCCTGTCTAACATGCGACTTTTGATAGTGATTTCCTTATCAGTTGTGCTGCCAGGATATAAATTACTTACAAAACCAATCACTCCGCTTGGTGTAGTGCCACAAGACTTTTCATGGTGGGCCTTGATTCGTAAGCGGAGTAGCACGATGACTGATTGTCAAGGGCAGAAGGGCTCTCCATCTGTACCTCGGCACAATCGATAATAAGAGCTGTGTTTGGGTAGAACTCCTTGAAAAGTTTTGGCATTTTATCTTTCAACACAGCCCTTGGAGGGATCAGAATCAGTTCTTGCAGTTCCAGCCTTAAATACCGAATCCAAGTCCTAACAACATTTGAAACAGTTGACTCCGAGATGGCAATTCGATGAGCTAGGTCTCTTTCAAACAATCCCAGTCTCAGCCTCGTCAAAACAAGAACAAATTCCTGAAATGTAGTGAGGGCTCTGGGTCTTCCTTGTCGAGAAAATGTTGGCTGATCAAATTGTTTTCGATCATATTTTTCCATAACTCAGGTTCTTTGCATTTGCAATCCTATTTGATTATGTCATAACACAGCATTAAAATGTCATATTTCGGAAATCCTGTGTAAAAAGAAAATGTCATCATCTTTATTTTTGAAACGTTCAATATATCAAAACGAACATTTTCGGCCTGTTTCATGGTATGGATTTCAGCTTTCAACTTTTCAACTTCTTGCCTCATATCTTCAAGTTCGTTTGATCGTGTTTCACAAACTTCGGTTTGAGTGCTGGCCTCAATAGTTCCTTTCTCCAACAGATTTATTTCCCCGACCTTATCCAGGATCTCGATCGCTTCTCCAAAAGCAGCTTCACACGAGTGCTGTTCCTTGTCGGTACAGTCGATACTAGTTTCGCTTTCAGTTCAAGCAGAAGAAGAATCTCCAGATTCTGCTGTAACCGAACTTAATCGTCGTTTCTTTGGCAAGTTCTGTACTTCCTCCGGACTTAGCCACTTTAACGAACGTCTAGAAGTTCTCTCTTTAGTCCATGGAAAAATAGATGGCAAATGGTTTCTGCTCATCTTGCTGCCGCCTTCGAAGTGTGCACTACATATCCGCGTGTTGTCGGAGTCGAGCTTGAGGGTTAAGTTACGGAGAAGCACTTTTTATTCGCTTCTGATCTTTTCATCCTTTGGGATTCGATAATACCTCAGTCCCGATGTGTTGCAAAAGTTGTTGAAGCAATTAGGAACACAGCAGTTTACTGGTTTTGGCATTTTGAAACGATAAATCACTCTGTAAACATACAAATCTACTTTCCTGTTCTTGTCTACCCAATCCGTCCCAGAAGTCATTGCGACATTCGCCAGTGCCCAGTCTCCCCAAAGTTTCCGTAGTGGGGAACAGGTGTCGAATTCTGCCATTCATTGATAACTTGCCGAACAGTTCCGCAACAAGCTTGTCCACTTGTTTGTCGAAAGATAGATGACTGTCGAGTGTAACTCCAAGGTCCTTTACAGCGTCAACAGGCGTCAGTTCTTTGTCCAGGAACAGAAACGGAGGGATTCTTACAGTTCTGAGAAGCTGCGCAGTACCAAAAACACACACCTTTGTCTTATCGGGATTGATCAATAAATGGTTGGTGTAGCACCAGGATTCTACACGGTACAGATCGTGTTGCAAGTCAGTTAATCCATTATCGATGGTGTCCTTGGCAAAAGTGTTGAAAAGTTTTGAGTCATCAACATAGGGCTCAACGTTACAGACAGTTGTTACAGAAGGAAGATCATTGATGTAAATATTAAATAGTAGTGGACCCAGGATTATTCCCTCGGGCACACCATGCTTTACTTCCAATGGGTTGGACGGGTGACCTCCAATACGCACGCACTGTTCCCTTCCCATCAGGTAGCTCTCAAACCGTGCATGGGCTGATGGGACACTCCAATATGACGGAGCTTTTCCAATAACATATCGTGATTAATGCCATCAAAGGCCTTACTTAGATCTAGCATCAGCACCGGTGTCTTTTTCTGGTCTGCCGCTTGATACAGTTGATGAGTAAACAGTACACCAAGTATTTCGGTGGAATGAAGATTTTTGTTTCCACTCTGATGCACTGTTAGTCTGTTATTAACAGTGAGTTACTTCATAAACTGCTCATGCGCAATCTTCTCCATTACTTTAGACAAAGCTGAAAGTAATGAAATTGGTCGGTTGTTTGACGCTTGTTCATGATCGCCTTCCTTGGGGTGGGGAATAACTTCATGGTTTTGGGAAACACCCGTCAGTAAATGATTTGTTTATGAGGTCGGTGATTGTATGTAAAACGTGGGGTTGACAGGTCTTTAAGACTGCTATGCTGACCTTATCGTGGCCCGGCGACTTGTTTGACGGCATCGCGCGAATGACTTCCTCGACTTTGTTTGTGGTGACATGGCTGAAAGTGAATAGATCTTCTGGGGGAATAGTTGGTGGGATAGATATAGGTGCCAAATTAAATCTGTCCGCCAGTTTCTGTGCCTCCCTGACAGCATTTGATCCAACTGAAACGAAGTATTTGTTGAAGCTTTCTGCAACTTCAGCATGATCGCGGGTGTAAGTAGCCTTTGAACCGTTGCAGGAGTTCAGGCAGAAACGGATGGTTTTCCATATTGCTGATACGTTTCGTTTGTTTTCAGTGATGTTGTTTTGGACGTATGTGCGTTCTGTATCTCTGATCATGTATTTTACTTTATGGCGCAGTGTTTTAACGCAGCCCAGTCACTAGGGGCGTTTGTTTAATTCTTTCACTCATAGCAATTCTTATCTCCGGGCTAATGGCTGGATTTGATCTGTGTCTGACTCTGAAGGTTTCAATGGGTGCATTTTCGTCAAGCACCTCCAGAAACAACTTATTAATGCCCATAACTTTGTCCTCAATATGATCAAGTACACCAAGGGAGTCCCAGGGGATTCTAGAAACATCCGCGTTGAAATTCTCGGTATCAAAGTTCTTATAACTTCTGGTGGTGACCGTTACTTGCTTGGGCTTGGGAATTTTCAGTTTCAGCGTCACTGTGCCGAACTAAGTTCTTACTTGAAACCATAATAACATTGACCAAAGGTTTTGAGGTTTGGGTGACTTGGGTTGGTTTGGTTATCAGTTTCAAGGATGTACCCCCTTATGTACAGTGGAAGCAAAATTTACCTGCAACAACGTCGACGGCCTTGTTTGATGGACCACAGTACAAGACCTGAGGAGGTCCGAGTTTAATTTGTTTGGACGAAGATCCTTTGACCGCCCGACTGTACAACTGTGAACTCCTTGGTTTTCTTTCGTTGTATTGCACGAACAAATATGCAATGTGAACACCAGTGACTGTCTTGCCTGTACCTAGGTCATATAACAATACGTTGTAAATACAACATTTAGATTCGACTAAGACCTTGCCATTTGAAGCGACGGGAACTAACTAATTAATCCAAGTTTTGCTGATCTACAGCATCAACAAAGAACCCAATAAACCCACACAAAGGAAAGAGAAAAAGTTCTGACCTCGGTGGGATTCGTACCCCCGACCTACAAAACAAATCTACGCCGCTCTAACAAACCCTTGTGAAAGCACTAAACTCATATTTTATCGCCGCGTAGATTTGGTTTAAACATGCCTGTATAAAAGCTCACAAAAGGGGGCCGGCGGGGGGGGATCACGGGCATTCCTGGACTCCCCCGGCCCATGGCTACGCCCCTGTCGTACCTGTCATTTAAACCACGGATGCAGAAGTGGGTCTGACAAGATTTGGGAACCGCAGGAGTAGTGTTTTCTTTGTTCACGAACTATAAAGCGATAGAATTTATCGTTTTTATCGCAAACATTGTGTCTTGCCCTAAACCACAATGGCCCTGGCTGAGAAATTCAGTGGTTTTGTCAAAACGTTTCAACAAAAAGACAAGACAATAAACGTACTAAATGCCTATCCCAAACGAACGCGTGTTCTTCAGGTAGCATCCATAGTTTTAACCTTTTCATCCACGCCTGTTTCTAAAAATTTAACTTCTCCTTACATAACACATATAAACTAAGTCATTCCCTAGTGAGAAAATTGGAACTGATCAGACAAGGCAAACTTTTGTAGATGAAAAGCAAAATTAAGCAAATGCAAAATGATTGCATGAAAATGAATCCTGTTTGGGAAAATTCATCAACACGCATTTTTTATTAATGCTTCTTGAAAATCAATAATGTCCCAATTTAAGCGTTCAAACATGGCAAAGATTGAAAATAACATAAAGTCTTTAAAAACTGCGTTTCTAGCCGTTTTTCAGGCACCGGCATTTGTCATGTCTCCATGAGCGGTTTGTCAAGTTTCAAATCTTAAAGGAATTCCCACTGTACAATATTCGTGGTCTCAAATAAGACATTTGTTAAGTCTTTGTCCATCCCAGCTGAACAAAATTGATAATCTGTACATAAATCTATCGCCAAGTAATTTAGTTTAACATTTCGACGGTTTGAATTTTCTGCACGCCGCCATTTTGAAACACGGCGTGTTTCGGTTGTAGTGCCAGGCCCCCTCTCGTTCACTGCTAGGGTATCCATTGAGAGTGGAGACCGAGACATATTTCAAAACTATTAAAACTGCTTACTAAATTTCAAAAGTATTTTTTAAGATCAAGTGTTTTGTACAGTGGGGTATTCCTTTAACACAAGCTCCCTAGCAAATAAGCACCGTTTCTACGCGTACTCGAAGGGAAAGTTTTATTTGATTTCTGACCTGGAGGTCCTTGAATGAGGGTAAAACGTTCTTCAAGCGCCATCCTTACAGCTTCCTTCTGGTACTCGTTCAATGGTTTAAAACTCGAGCCATCGACATTGCTGGAGATTGGAAAATCCTCAACTCGGAATGGAAGATACACTGTTTGAAAAAAAAAAGTGCAATTGGCTTTTGGTTCAGAGTTGAATGCAAGTCGTAGATAAGCTTTTTGTTTCCAAAGGTTTGGGTTCACATTTCCCAAAAAAGTTTTCTAGAGTATAACTTTGAATCAATAGTGTGCAAAATGCTTCTACCTGATTGGTTTTGAAAAAAAATGATCAGTTTTGAGCGAGACTGGCAGAACAAAGAAAAGGACGGCAAAATTTCTTACCTAAATAAGCTTTGAACTTCACTGGAATAGCTAGAGTCAATGCAAAGTTTCAAGTTCATATTACATGGTGTTGTAGTACACGGTTTTTTTAAGAACAATGAGGCTCAGATTGATCAAAAAATAACAAGAGCAAGTTCAGGGTCCGACTCAATAGCTGATTTTCTTAAATTTACTATAATCGATAACTGTTCAACACAGAGTAGATAAGAAATGCTTCGCATTTGTCATCACTACATTGGAAATAGTCTCGGGAAAATAAGTTAGTTGCCAACAAACGATGTATCCGCGGGATGAACTGATCAAAATTTCTTTTCAAATACATGTATTGCATTGCCTTCCAGGCTTAGTTTTTCTTCGATTAAAACCATACATTGAAATAAGAACGATTTAAGAACAATTTGATACTAAAATCGCCAAAAAAAAAGAACAATTAGCTTTGACCAAATTCATTGGTTCTTACAAAAAAAAAACCCGTGTATATATGGTATTGAATAATAGTGGCCAATTAACTAAGGGCTAGATGTTTCTTTAGATGCGTGATACATTGTGTGGAGGAAAACGTATAACCACCTGAATACAGTAGAACCCATGAAGAAGATTTAAGAACCTGTTAGGCTAAAACATGCAATTTAGACCCCCCCC
>JAOBAT010127343.1:0-12772 GCA_026413305.1 Hydrozoanthus tunicans
CTCTCTCTGGCAGCAGCAATTCTCCTCTTCAGCTCGCGCAGTTTCATATCATGATAAATCTGTTGTGCATCTTCATCCCCGAGCTGGAACTCACGCCCCCAGCGAAGGCCTTGTCCGTTGGAGGCTGGTGCGAGGAGCACGACAAACGCGCTAACAATCACTAGGGTCAGTAAAGTGTTCTTGAAGGAACCCATCGTCTCTAGCGGGAGAGAAAGCAAGAGAGTAATAAGCGGGAAGTCTAGATACTTTAGCTGGAACCTTTGAAGTATGTAAACATTTAACTATTTACTTTGTTCGTCTTAGGACATTCCAATTACCGTTGATTTTGTAAGTTTATTCTTTACACTTCCTTGTTAAACTAACTTTTTGTTGCACTGAAGATGAAACTAGTTTCGTCGAAACTTAATTGTTAAACTGAAAAACGCTTTGTTTTTCCTTAAAATTATTATTAATGTCACCTTTATATTAACTTTTTACTTGGCAAAAGATTTCTTAAAAAATCACTCTACTCGCTGGGGCTGCTAGATACTCAACTGTGTATGAAGAAGAAAAGAAATAGATAAAAAATTGTGATTTTTAAGCAAATTTTGGTTAAAAGCGCCTAAAAACTTAAGGTTGTTTAGAGTATCAAAGTCTGTAATCTTGAAATATAGCTCCAAATTCTAAGAAGAGCCAAAAATTATCAAGATATCTTTATCAAATGCTCGCTAAAGCATCGAATTAGTCAAATTAACAATCCTTTAGTTACACGCCTTCTTCAATGTCACTTCAAACAACGATTTTTTTTTAAGCTACGACTAGTCTAAGTTCGACGAGAGAGTCGATAAATAGTAACATTTGTCGCGTTTCAACGGTCGTGCAGCAGAAAATCAGCAACTACAACGTGTACATTTCCAAAATCTTTAAGTACATAACAAGTCAATTAAATGTTGATTCAAAAATTGATTAAAGTGGTTGGACACCCGAAATGATTATATAAGAAAGCTAATCTAGTCGGGTGCACGTTTTATTTTAAATAAGTCATAAATCAGAAAAGTGAGTCAAAGTTAAGGAAAAAAAATCGGAATTTCGTGAAAACGGAAAAAAAGGGATATGCTGAACAAAATTCGAGGAAACCTTAAATAAGTTCCCGTTAAAAGCAACGAAGAGTTTTTAACAGTTTGTCGACGTCGTTCCGGCCGGAATTGTGAAAAGAAAATTATTTTGGTATAGACTTGTCTTACAGCGGCCGCTAGCTGGCCTTTTAGGCTAAAAACCTGATTAGAAAAGATCATTTTAAAAACATGTTTGACATTGGAAGTTTTTGTAACTCTGTGAGTCAAGATTTAGTAACAAGTAATGATTTTATTTTGAGCTAAACATGTACAACAGTTTTTCTTTCACTCGCATCAAACTTTAGTTCAGTGATTTTAAACCTTCTAAAAAATCTGCTTTTAACTAATCACCCAGACCTTTTGGTAATGTCATACATATTTACAATTAACGTTTTCGACATCATCGGCGGTATAGCGCTGTCAACCAATCATTACCATTATCGTTTTCATGCGTCCAACACAAATCATGTAGGAGTTGTTCCGGTACGCGCAAGGAAACACAAGCCATGCAAAAACAGATAGAATCTATTTCCAAAGTTATTATGCATAAACCAAACTTTAATGAGAGTCTTTTAATGGTAAATTAAAATTAAAATGTTTGGGAGTAACGGAAGTAGACACGCTGTAATTTTTCTCTTACAAGGCTATCTTTAATCGCTAATTTCTGCACATGCTGTAGTCAGTTTTCTCTTAAAGGGCTGTATCTATAATCGCTTCTTTCTGCACACACTCTAATGTTATCTATACTCATTAATTTCTGCGCATGCCGACACTTTCCTCTTCCAAGCCGGCTTATCTATATTCGCCAATTTCTGCGCACGCTGTAGTTTCTCTTTTACATGACTATAGCTATCTGTAGTCGCTCATTTCTGCACACGGCATGTTAGGTTGGTTTTTCAAGTTAAACTAATTGCTCTTGAACATAAAAAAATTAGAGATTTAAAAGGCTTCACTCACCCTTGACTAAACTTTCTCGTTTTTAAACAAATGCTCTGTTGAAATATTCTTTCTGTGTGTACAAAGTTGTCGGTTTCAAACATTTTGTGTATTAGAGTTCTAAACCCTGCGGGAGGTTGTGCTTTTCAAAATGCTGCCCATTATCTAAAGAAGTAAATTCAGACCATTTCCTTTGTGAGGTGTTCAATGAATTTGCTTAACAAAAGAAGTTGTTTATATATATTCATTATTTTTTATAGCTGTATAAAAAATCACAGCATTAAATGCCATGTTGTCGGAAAACGTGTTTGAACAGAATAACGAAGAGTTAGTTTAAAACTAACTACTTTTTAAAGACTACACGTTGGGAAATGATGGAGAGAGAACATCTGTTCAACTTTTCATAAACGTAAAACATATTCAAAAATGGTTTTAAAACTTTTCTTTATCCTTTGGAAATTGAAACCATCCAAACAGACGACAAAGTGTTTCATGTTTTGCACGCAATGCTTAGCGACGAACATTAAAAGTTGCTTTGAAAAAATTTTGTTCATAATGAGTGTAATTTTGTTTTTTTTTATTCTCCTTATAAATTTAACGACTTTCAAAAGTGTCGGAGAAACCAAATGAAAAATTGCTTCATGTATTGCACGCAATACCTAGCAAGGAAGCTTTTGGTCGTAATGAGTATAATTTTGGTTAATTTTTTCCTTTAGAAGTTTACCGTGTCAAAGTTGTCGGAAAAAGCAGATGAAAGTTTCTTCATGTGTTTGCACGCAATACTTAGCGATTAATATTTTTAAGCTGCGGCCCCGTAGAATATTTGGTTAGAATGAACATAATTACTTTTTTATGTTACATCCTCTTTAGAAGTTGAAAAAATTCAAGATGTCTTTAAAAAGCAGATGAAAGTTTCTTCATGTTTTTGCACGCAATGTGTAGCGATTAACATTTTAAAGCTGCGGCTTGTAGAATATTTGATTACAATGAGCATAAATTTGCCGTTTATTTTTGTTTTAGATTTTCTTTAGAAATTGAAAGTATTCAAGATGTCGGTAAAAAAACAGATTAAATTTTCTTCGTATTTTTTCAATCAAAACGTAGCGATTCACATTTTTAAGATGTGGCCCTGTAGAATTGTGATCATTGTCGGTATAGTTTCATACATAACAATAATAAAGTAACATCATTAGGAGTTCATTTCCAGGGGTTTTTTAATCCATTCAATCAGAAAATAGATTAGTGCTCTGAGAAACGTAAAGCATAATTTTTTATTTATTTTAACTTTTTTTTCAACTCTCAGTAATTCATTACGTATTTGGTTTGTTCTCGGTAATAATCTAATTTTTTGGATGTTTGTTCTAATCAGCGACAATTTTGAGCAGCTCTCCATTAATCCCCTTTTTCGATCCTTCTGACATTTTTAAGGGCAATAAGCTCTAACAAAATCTAATTACGCCTGAGGCTGTACAACATTCTAGTTAGCTGAAAGACCCCAACGGGCTTATGGTATGGCTTAATGGTAATTATACAAAAATGAAACGATTCAAAGTTCAATAATTTTACATTCCGTTTGTTTGTTTTTTATACTTTCCAACGCCAACGGTAATGCAGGACTTTGTAACTCCTAAAGAGTTGTTTTTGTAAAAAAGAAATACATAGCTTGGTTGAAAATTTCAATTTTAGCGGAGCTTTTGTTGGAAGTGAAACATGATAAAATGAAGTTCAGAATGAGATGTCAGTACTTCCGAACCATAACTCAGTTTCTGTTAAAAAAAGAATATATCTTCCACATTATGAATGTAATTTACAAAACAAGCTGCGAAATCGATTACTTCAAAATTCGTGATTCAATTACTCCTAAGTTTCCTCTCTTGCGTTAACGCATTCAGATAGAACTTAAACTCAATTCTGTCGTTTTAAAGATCTACGGTAACTGATCCTAATTCTCCGGCGCTATTTGAAGCATAGTAATTGAGGAGCTACTGAAGGCAACGAGAAGACTATTTACAGTAGACTATATTTTTGTACACCAAACACGATAAATGAAATTGGCCTTTATAAAAATTTATATAAACTTGCCAGTTTGGTATGTAGTATGCCAGTTGATCCTGACTAGCTAAGATTTTCAGTAGAAATAGAAGAAAGTTACGTACACTGATCCGGCTATTGAGCCACCACAAATGCTTAAGTAATATAACAAAAATCTCTTACCTTACTTTAAAGGTCAATAGAAGAAGAAACAAGTAATCGTGATGATATGTTCGAATGATGTACATTTCACGGCTGTCTGCTCTCTTATATCGTATTCCAGTTAATGAGCATTCCATTTGACTTCCTCCGCCAACAATAACATACCCAATTGTTTTTCGTTTTGTTCTTCCTGAATCAGATAAAGTCTGTGACGTATCTATGTCATCGCGTTGCAAAAATAAGCTAAATCAAAACACCCTTTTAACAGATTATAATTCATCTCCTAATTGTGATATCAACAAAAAACAACTTCATTCAAGGAAACAATTACTGACGTTTTCACAGTTAGTTCATACTCGAGATTACCTTGGGTTGGTCTGAGCCAAAACATGAATTTCCAATTTTTGTTTTCAATCAACTCTGTTCATTTAGTTATCTTTCTAACTCGCAATAATACGCCGCAAGGGTCCGTCGCTTTTTTTCGTTTTCTTCACCAAAACAAATGTTTCATCTTCTCGTTTTGTCATAAATCTTTATGATTCTTTTGCTAAGGTTCAAGGCAACGCAAACAATACAGAAATTAATCAAAAAGCTTTAATTCATTGCAGTTGAAATAACTGTTGTTTTACGTGGTTCAATAACTGCTATATAATCGAATTTTTTAGTAATTACTTAGTCAATTTACGCTCGCCGCTCCCCAGGGGCTCACCTGGGTGAAAGACATTTTTCCCCACATAAATTAAAGATAACGTGTAGTCGGAGTTGTGAGGAAAACTGATAACTAAAAAATGGCAAAAACAGTTCGCAAGATTTTCACTCAAAACAAATAAGAGGCTTGGACGCAAATTTTTTTTAAAAAAAGCATTTATTAACCAAATACTGGAGCCAATCGCCGGTTTTCCTCCGCTGAATAAGTATTTTAGAATTATCCATAGCAACATTTTTGTTCTTTCAGTTTTTTAAGCTAACTTTATTGAACTAAAACTGTAGAACTGTTTGATAAGAGTCAATTCATCTTGAAAGCATCTTGAAACTTATTCATTTTTTTTTGTCGTCTCCGGAATTCTTTTTAGTATTTCTAGTCTTAGACTTCTAGTGAGTCCATACTTTAACAACTTCTGTTCATATTCATTTTATCCATCAAAAAACTGGAAGCAAGAACAAAGCTCATGTTGAACAATTTAACTGTGTTAGATCAGCAAACAAAACCCTTGACTTCATGCTAATTTTTCAAAAAAAATTAAGTATATACGTAATGAATTGAGAACAAACCGTTGGTTTTTGCCACTTCAGTGTATTATTTGACTGAACAAGTTCATGCCGGCAATACGGTATGGCGACAGGAAGTAAAGGGCAGTTGGGCGGTATAGGCAGATTCATAAGGATCGCGTAAGTTGATTCTGATAAATTGGAGTAGAGTTTCAACGGTCGTGCGCTATCTTGATGTGAGTCGACCATGTATTGAATATTGATGGGAGTGTCGTGTCGGCCCTAAACAGCTTATCAAGGGAATGCACTGTAAGCACTTACGGCGGTTGTTCTCTCCAAAAAACAAAAACGCTTTTGGCAGCCATATCAGACAATCTTCCAACGGTTAGAAAATTAGTAAGATCATCTGTTTAAGACCACGCAATAGGACAAAACTGTGATTAGTCTTCATGTTATGTAGGAGCAATGGAATTTATTAAAAGCACCCATAAAGCCAATTTGTTCATTTATAAATATATATTGCAAAAATGCATTTGCAGATAGAACAACTGAATGGCGTGAATGTTAAGTGAAAAATCAAGGATCTAAAGATAAAAATAAATTTTTGCCAAAGCTGTCAAGAAGCTATGTTTCTAGATGAAAACAAGACCGTATGCTTGGCTTAGAAGTTGGTGGCAATTAGTTGTGGCACCAAAAAGAAACTAATATAGCTTGAAAGCTCTTCACAAACCAGATGTACATTAAAGTAGCACCAGTTACCATAGTCCGAACATTTCTAGTGTGGTTAACCAACAGCATATGTGTTCAGTCACTCGCTTAATAAACAAGAAACTATTTTCCAAACTATCTACGGATTGAAAACATGTCTTATACAGTATTCTGAAGAATTTGTAAACCATCTATAAAAGTACCTTGTTACGAACTATGGAGGGCAGTTTTTAGAAAAACTCGAAAATGGGTTTCCCAATACACAACACTATACATAAAATATTTACTGATAGCTAAACATTTTGGAGCAGTCTCGGAGTAGACTCCACTTCATCAACAATTCTGTAGAATCGAAAGATAAAGATTGGTGATAACAATGGAGATCTTTGAGCCATATCAGACAATCTTCTAACGGTTAGAAAATTTGCCAAGAGCAGTTCGGGTGATTTAAATGTGTATGGCCCCAAAGCCCCACACAGCGAACCGAATTTGTGATGTGAAGAGCTAAGAAATGTTTCCACTTGAGAAGACAGGGCAAACTTTTGTTGCGGTTTTTTTTTCAAAAAATGTTACAGATACGATTTCTTAGTGCAAATAGTGCAGCTTGATATTTGACACTTCTAAACGTTCGTAAGAGCCGAGATTACTTATCAGAAGTAACTAAGTCGTCAGACCTAGTCATCAATAATTCTAATTATTTTCTTTGCTTGCGACTCTTTACAAATGTACTATCAACATACGCAAGGAATTGGGGATCAACACGAAATGAAGGCGAGGTTCTTCACTAGCGCCTCTGCTAATCAAACTTTCCAAGAAAAAAATTTAGATATTTCTCAAAACAGTTGCGTTTGGATACCTTTAATAACAAAGAATTTTTTACGATTTTTACTCTTTGCAAAGACAACTTAGATTACTTAAAAGTTTAACCAATTGTGTTTTAAGCTACAAATATGAATCTGTTATAAGAAAAATGTAGCTGAATTCGGTTTTATAGAACACTGAACAGATTTTTCGACAGCAGGCTAAACTGTTTAACATTTATCACTTGACATAAGATACCAAATGTTTATAATCCACTGTTTGGTTAGACTTTTAAACAGTTTGATACATATTTTGAAGTTAAAACAAACAATGCATTCACGACACGAACAAGTGGCAAAAGTTTTTGTCAAGCGAAAAAGTGTGCAAGAAGAGCAGCTAAGATGAAGCGTACGGAAAATGTAACGCGTTTGAACATTAACTTTTTAAGATTGTATTGGAAGAAGCTTTCATCTTCTAAGCACGGATGATATTGAAAAGCCATTGACTGCATTTTGTGTACAATAAACGGGTGGCGAAATCCTTTTTAAAAGCTTCCTTGGTCGGGTGTTTTATGAATGAAATTTTGGTTATTTCGTTTTAACCAGCTGTTGCACAACTCTTTCTCCTTATCACATTCAATCTATTGAGTATTTACAAATTAACGCGACAAGCTCATTTATAATTAAAGACATTACTCAATTGCGGAAGACTGAAAGCCTAAAAGATAAACTTAAGTGTGTTTTCTTAACTCAATATTGTCCTTTTGAAGCAAGTATTACTAGACTTCGCACGCAAAGCAGAATTTGGCGCCAGTGACGAACGATAGAAATACAGATAGCGATGAGAATTTATAAGGTACAAGAGGTTATCGTTGAAACAATTTCATTTTATCCAGCATGTCTTACTGTAGAGTTTGAGGTGAGAAAAAAAGCTCTTGTACAGTTCTTTAATTTCGGAATGACTTTTCTTTATCGCGCCTTTATGAGTCTGTATAGGTAACTACCTCAAAGAACAAGCTGTTGTAGATTTCTTTTGATTGACCGAAGACGTAATTCTAGCTTTTAACACTCATTACAAATTAATCGCTTTGTTTCAATGAAAGCTAAATAACTAATATAGAGGAATGTCTCCAGTCAGTCGTAGGGCCTTAAAATGCCCGGGCGGGGGGTTCTGACGTTGACAGATGATTAGTGAAAGGAGGTGAGGAGATTTGTGACAAAATTGTCAAGACGAAAACATGGACATGCGAACTTCAACCAATAAAACAACCTAAACGCTAAGTCACGCTTTGATAGCAATTAATGTAAGAAAAATAAATTCTCAGCATTACATCTGTTAATGTTGAAACGTCTTTAGGCAAACTTTTGAAAGCCAATATCCTTGGCATACTCGCGAAAGCATCTGCGGCACATGTTCAAGCCGTACTTGCGGATAATTCCATGATGGTTGTTGCAAACTCGACAACTTCTGGAGCCGGGTCCATAAGTTCTAGGATGGCTGAACCACACGTTTGAGTGACCCATGTTTAGCGGTTTCTTCGCGTATTTTCCCCGTACAAACAACTTTACCAATACTTTCATACTAATGAAGCCAGTCACATTACCTGCTCTCGCAGATTTGATTTCATAAGTCAGTTTAAGAGCAACGTATCAGTGATTATTGCTCTTTTTCATTACTAACGCAATCTGTACATCAGGCAACCAGAGTGTCTGACTAGAACGTAATCAGGTGACAAGAGCGTCCGATGAGAGGTAGTCGTCATGCGATCAGATCGTCTGCTCCGAGTGTCATCACAGATCACCAGAATATCGTCAGATGATCGGAGCGTCTGTCTAGAGGGTCGTCCGGTGATAAAACCGTCTGACTAGATGTTCATCAGGGATGTTGAGAGCGTCTCACCTGAGGGTCGTCAGGTAATCAGATCGTCTAACCAAAGGGTTGTTAACCAGAACACCTGACCAGCAAGCCTTCAAATGACCAGAACATCAGGATAGCCAAAAAATCATCGGATCACTACCAAGAAAATCTGACCAGAGGGTCGTCAGTTGACCAGAGCGTCTGGCCAGAAGTTCATCAAGTAACTGTAAAGTCTGATCAGAAGATTAGCAGGTGACCAGAGCTACTAACCATGAAGTTATCAAATTTCCAGCGCGTCTGTCCAGAATGTCATCTAAGCTGAATCCTTCCACGAGCCTTAAAGCGGCCCATTAGGCCGGCGCTTATTACCGGTTTCCGTATTCTAATCCGGGGAAGCGACTCCCCCTGGACAGGACACTCATCCATCACAGGTTAACCCCCAGCAGAAGCTGGTACTCATTTATACAGCTGAGTCAACTAGAACAAAGTCAGGTAAAGTGTCTTGCTGAGGAACACAACACACTGGCCTGGCCAAGGCTTCAATTCGCGACCCGGCTCTATCACCTTGAAATATCCATAACATCCGTTGCGAAGAAAATGTTTGTGTGAACACCTTAATAAACAAACTTACCTCTATCTTCGAACTCGCGGAATGTAGTAGGAGGGTTGAATGTCTGTGTGCCAAAGCCATTGGTTATAGCGACTCTCACGCATCGTCCCTGTTCATCCTGGTATGAACCTGGTTTTATCTTGACAGCTCTTGTAAAAGTAAACATTTCTTTTGTTGATGATGAATATCTGGTTCACCACGTGGCAACGTTGCTTGTAGACTGGACAGGTAGTGTGAAATGTAAGTAAAGTGCCTTGCTCAAAGACACAACACAGTGGTCTGCATGGCGGGTTTTCAAACTCGCGACCCTAGGATTTGGAGTCCAACACGCTAACCGCTCGGCCACTGCGCAGCTGCAGAAGGTCATCAGTCTATAGAAATTCTAACGAGGTCGTCATCAACCATAGAGTCCGCCAAGAAGGTTGTCATTTCTTTTTCAAAGAATTTTAACCTGAGTGGCATTTCTGTTCCATCAAAAAAACAAATATGAATCTGATAGAAACGTCTAGTTGTATAGAGTGTGTATTGAAGGACTGACACGGGATTTCTTTGGGCCGATGATATCCATTTCAACATTAGGCGAATCCTTCCCGGAAACAAAATAATTATTTAACAAGTGATTTTAATTGAAAAAGACCCCTTTGTTTTTGTGGAATTTGGCATTTCATCGTTTATTTGTGGTCTTAAGGCTGTTTTGGGCAATTTTAGTGTTTCTGTGGTCTTAAAGACGGTTACCACAACTTGCAATATCAATCCCTAAAAGTTACAACCGTTTTCATTTCATTTATTACATCCCCCCTCTTCTTCAGTTTTTTCCTTCCCCCGTCCCTCCTCGAAAGAACTGAGCGATTCGTAGATATCGTGTCTAAATAGCAAAATTTATGCCAAATCTTGGCAATCATAGACCAACAAGAGATTGCAGTGACTTCAACTAGTAAATTAACGCTCTTTCCATTTGTCTTCACATATTATTTTTCTCGAACATCTTTCTTGATAGCTAAAAAAACTATTGAATCCATATTAATTCAGTTTTTGAAAGATAAACTGAGAAAATGCGAAAAACAACAAATGAAAGTTGGAAATGAATATATTTGCGTTAAGCCTGTTTCTTTGTAAGAAGAATACATACAGCTTTACCGAGGAGAAAGAAACTGCACTTGTCTGTTGCAACCTATCAAATAGCTTTGAAGCAAACTTTAGACAGAGCGAGTTTTTAAATTTTCCCGTAACTTGCTTAAATACAGCTAGTCAATTTCTCTCACACGTTGCTTTTTATTTCTCTTTTCTTGAAGATTTTCCTCTAAATCTAAAGCTCCATAAATCTTCCAAGAAACCAAATTCCCTAGAACTTTTGACCTCATAAATAATACATTAAAATTTTGGATGTAGTTATCAACATTTTTCGACATAGAAAAACTTGCAACGCTAAAACCACCTCACACTTTTTTTTTTTAATTGACGAGGATCTGATCAATACAAAAAATTATTTTGAAAACAAATAGAATAGAATTTCTGCAATTGGCAATAATTTCTCAACACTAGCTTTCCAGTTCTAAGATGATAAATGGCCTACAGTGGGGTGGTTTTCTAATTTACAAAAAGATTAGCGAAGTCAATAGTTTGTTTTTGAAAATCGTCTTGTTAGTATAGACTGATTTGCTTTGTGTTCGAAACCAGACTTTTCAATTTCCTCCTCTAGCAAGAATCAATAAAAACTTCATTCAACAAAGCTTATCAATTTGAATTCTACGAAATCATATTAAAAGTGTTGTTTGTCTATTTTGAATACCACCCACACCGCAGCCGATGGGAAGAATCGAAAACAGCAAAACACATAAAAAATATTCTTAATGAAAGGAGGTTTGGCAAAAAAATTAAACCGTAAAACTTTCTGATGTTGAAATCTAAAATAAGGAAGAACTACCTGAGGAAGTTAACCACCAGAGTTTACTAATTATTTCGCTTTCTTAACCACTACCCTATCATCCTCTCCCCAGCTCTCTCCCCATCCACCGCTCCTCCCGCCAAGACCCTCAACATCTCCTCACTTTCGCAACAACAAGGCAACACAAGTGTGTAGATTCTTGGTAGGATGTTACCATCAAGTTCGTTGAAGTTAATCTAGGACAAGCCTTAGGAAGCTCGTTGACAGTTTTTTCTTGCACAGTCAAAATCCTGAACAGGTGACATGGTGATTCTCCTGAGAACCCAAATGCGACACAAACTTTGTCTTGGAATATAATGAATTCTTTATAAACTCTGTGCTTTTCTGTAACTCTAGCTTGATTTATGGACAGTTAGTTTTCTCCATGTTCATTAAGCAAAACTGTTGCTTTAGAAAGTAGAACTAGATAACATTTTCCGGTTTAAAGGATCATTTAATAGTTGCAATCTTCATCTTCATTTACAACCTGTTCAAACCAGCAATTTTGCTTAATTCGTCAACAACAGTAGAGTTCCCAGCTGTTGAAACTAAACTTGTTGCAAATGCCTTTTCCTTCAGCAAAATCTCGTTATAAGTAATCTGTTTCAAAGGTTTTCTCAAATAGGATTCAGATCTCCCATATAATTCTTTGCAATAATGGAAAAATGCAAGAACAGATAAGATCGAGTCAAATCAAATTAATTGCATACGATTCAGTTAGTGTTTTGTATTAATGTGTTATTTTAAATTTGCCTTTTTGAAGTCCAAAAAGTAGTTTTTGTGACTATCAGAATCGTAGTCGACCATTTCGCGCCAATCTTCAACTCAACAACAAACGCATTCATTGTTTGTAAATTTGCAAAATCAGTTTGATGAATGTTCTTTTCTCCTTGAAAGATGTCAAAAAAACTGAAGCGAGAACAAAAAATAAACACAAAATGCGCTCAGAAGCAGTAAGAAGCGAGCTGTGTCTCTATAAAACAGATTACGAGACAACACAACCAGTACACGACTATATCTAGAACTTGGGAGATGACTCGACATTTTCAGCATTTAAACCGTCATATTCTAAAGCAAAGCATTTAAAACTGAAGATGCCTCACTATAAATGTAATGGGTGGTGGTGGCAAAAGAATGAATGTTAGATCATTCATTAATAGCGTTTCTTGTTGTTTGATAACGCAGCTGGATTTCTATTGCGCAAGCTGAGAATAAGTAGCAAGATCTTACGAGGTTTCAAAAATATATTGATAAAAATTCCTAAAACAAACCTTTTAAAAACTTTATATCTAACTCTACTGAAGAGTAAGCAAGTTCCAAGCCTAATTATAGACCCATATCAGTTATACCAGCGGTCGCCAAAATTTTTGAAAAACTTGTCCATGAACAGTTATACAATTATCTTAATGACAATGATTTACTAGCAAACTGCCAATCGGG
>JAOBAT010127354.1:0-12771 GCA_026413305.1 Hydrozoanthus tunicans
GGCCACGGGAAGTGACCCGATGTTCATAAAAAGCAACCAGCTGAAAGCTGCGAGATATCGAACATAATAATAATAATTATAACAATAATAATAATAATAATATTAGTTATTATATTATTATTAATAATAGTAGTAGTAGCTTCTTATATAAATAATAATTTTGTTGACATTATAATAAAATCTAATTACAAAAAGTACATTTCAAGCTTAAAAAAGGGATTACTAGAATATAGTAACTATCTAAAAAGTCTAAGTTTATTGCATCGTTTTATTCATAAAAGAAATCTATTTAAGTAGTAGTATCAATAGTAGTAATAGTATTAATAGTAGTAGCAGTAATAATAATAATAGTAATAGTAATAATAATAGTAATGATATTAATAAAAACAATAACTAAGCCAAAGAAAGAAAACAACACACATTTGCTTATTCATAAAATCATCAGAAATAATAGGGGAAAGAATATTTTGGTCAAGTGCTCAACTTTTTAACAGCGTTTAACGAAGCTTTCTCTGAGTCTGGCCGCTTCTTTGAGTGTTTCAATGCAAGGATAAAGATTTTAGATTTGAATCTAGCGAATTCAATGTTTTTGCACCGATAAATTTTATACTGAAAATGGCATAGTTTTGTAATACAATATATATCATGCACCTTATCCATACCAAAGACTGCAGTGTCCATAGCCAGCTCAGTGTAAAGTTACTTTTAAATAAATGATGATCTGTATATACTTTCACAGTAACTCCACTGATGAGAACCTGACTTAAAATTTTAGCCTTAACAGGTTCACATGTAGAGGGGCCTAGCTTAAAGAATGGAAGTTTTAGCCTATAACAGTTTCTTAAATCCCATGCAGGTTCTTATACACGTGGGCTGTTACTGTAACTTAAGCCAATGCACACGCGTTCTTTGAGGCTTTATCCTCGCTCGTTTCGCAGTACGAAGCGGGGTTTACCATTCTGCCTGCAAACAAAATAGCACCTGTGCTCTTGTGCCGAATAAAAAACAAGAACGGATAGTTGGCACAGAACTTATAAGGGTCTGCTAACTGTCCAGAGCCTCGCTCATCAGTGTTTTGATCTTTCCCAATCTCGGCTTGCTTTGGTGATATATCTATAAGTGTTCTGTGGAACATGTTGGTCATGTGAAGACAGCCGTCCCCTTGATGAACGCCACTTAAATCTGCAAGTCCTTCTTTGAACATGTCTGTAACTCCTAGAGACGTCAAAACATCCCTTAGTTGCAATTCTTGAACCATTTGAAAGTTGACTGGAATTTCCACCTAAAAGAATTTGAAAAGAAATAGTTATCTTAAGAGTGGATTCAAACTTGAGATGATTTCGAAGCAGTTTTTTTTTGGGGGGGGGGGGGAAGGGCGGAGGGTTCCGGAAGACACAGCACTCTTTTCATTCCTGGTAATAAACTTTTCTGCCCCGGAAAATTTCAAGTATTTGTGGTTAAATACCCCAGGTAGAACTTTTTCCCTGAAAGCGTATACAACTTCGTAGTTTCATAAATTTCAAATTAAATAGCTAGTAAACTTTTTGTGGGTCATACAAACCCATAGGAAGTAAAACTAGCTTCCCCGCCCCTTAAATTGGGGAATGCCATCGTCACCCCCGGGGAAGAGATAAGGAAATGCTTTGAATTAAAACAGCTAAAGAAAGCTCCCTTCTCGTCTTCCACGGGGAAACGATAAGGGTAAGCTTTAAATCAAAACAGCGCTGACGAACATGCTCCTCCCACGGGGAAGCGATAAGCTTTAATTCAGAACAGCTGAGCAATTGTAACTTGCCTGGATGTCACAGGGGTTGACTGCTTCAGTCAGATCAAGAACTCGTTGTAGTTTATGATGGGTCAGACTCATTTCCAGGTCACCAAGCGCTGGCTTTACGACGGGAAGGAGGAAGAACACAGAGAGCGTTGGCTGAGAGAGAGGCATTTCCAGCGTTTGACACCCACACGACCCCAGCTCATTCGCCAAACGATACCTCAACGGCGCTCTTTGAGATATCATTTGAACATTGACGTTTTTTCCTCGCTTCACGGTAAACGAGGATGTGTGCGGCAACATTTTCCAATCACCACTCAACCATGTTGCCTTCAAGTACGCGGTGTTGACAAGCGTCAGCTTTGTCCTGCTGTCCGCAATAGCCGATATATTGCTCAAGCTTTTTCTATCTTCTCTTGTTTTCTGCGCCACCCACGAAATCATTTCTTGCCTTGCTCCCGCCACATCGTGTTTGTAGTCTAGCAGTCTTTCCTCCTCGCCATAATACTTAACGGCAGCTTCCCTAAACGCTTGTGAAAGGCCAAAATCTTTTCGTATGAACATTCTGCTTGCCATTTCCAATTCTATATCGTCGCCGTTTACTTCATTCAGGGTCTGTAGGAAAATCTTCATTTGGCTGTGTAGCACATGTGAGGGTATGGCATCCCAGTGCAAGGCTTTAGAGAGTTGAGTTGCGGTGTTTTCTCGAGCACCGATGTATGTCATTGCCAGTGCTAAACTTATACTGCAAGGGGAGTAACACAGGTTTCCTTTCTCGGTTTTATTCAACGCCTCTTGAAGATCAACTCCAAATCTGCTTGCGGCTCCGATTCCTGTAACTTTTGCTGCCTTTATGCTCGCCATTCCTTTAAGTTTATACAAGATATTGGAACTAAAGAAAATTTCTTTTTCCAATGAATACTCAGATTGGCAACGACAGAGCGAAAATAAATGAAACGCGCTAGGACTTGTTACGTTTTTGCGAGCTTTAAAGCACAAAGCAGTGCGTCGAGTAGACCAACAAGCACTCAGCGTGTACACATACTGAATACACGTTTTGTCCTGAGAAATAGTTTAAAAACAAACGTTGTTCCCTCTGTTGTGAATTATAACTATTCAAAAGCCTCTATTTCGATATGACTGCATTTTTTTCTCTGCTTCTTATTTCTTTTTTATTCAAAAAGTTCACAGGAGAAGCACAACACAAAATATCGGGGTGGTACCCCGAAGGAAGTGACATATTAGCAACCAACCTCCCCTGCATGCTCCTTCTGTAGCCGTGGATTACCCAAGGTCACCTAAGTGCTCATTAATTAGATTACTGTCAATGTCATAGCAAATTGCTCTTTAAAGCTCTCGCAATGAAAGTAGTTCCATTACTTCAATGAAAATCAACGTTGTTTATCCGCTTACGTTTTGTAGTTGTCGTTCTTGAAGTCGTAAAAACTACAAAATTAAGCTCTTCACGTTGCAGCTCAAGACGAGGACGCGTAGTTAATGCATTCGCTGCCAGCTTATTTTTCGACTAAGGCTTGTCGAGATCAACATTGCGATTTGGCGGCATTCGATTTCATCTCGTACCTCGCGGAGTATTCATTGTTAAAATGAGGGCGTGAACTTTTGGTTCTTGCCCGGTTTTGCCATCATCATAACCAAGAATACTGTGTTTTCAAACAGCTACTTCGTTACAACATGCAATTTCAAATGTTGTATTGGGTGAAATCTTGCGTTTCGCTGCCTAATTTACTACCGGCGAGAAGAGAGAAGCTGTGACAAGCATTAAAAACACATTGTACAAATGAGTGCCTTTGAAGTTTTTTTTGTAGATCTTCTGCTTGTGCTTTTTTACGGATATTCTTGGATTTTTCGACGTTGTCACCAAGAAGAACTCCCAAGGTCGCCGGCCGGCACGGTAACACGGCTGATTGGGCCAGACAAGGAAGTTACACAGATTAAAAAAGTAAAGCAACGCTATGTGAAAAGGGTTACTGATTTTGGACATGAAAGCAGTTGTGGTTTAGATAATTAATTATAAAATAAAATAATCTCTGTTAGTGTAAGAACACAGGGATTACCCGGAATAATCTTGTTGGCTAGTATTCCGTGCTTCACAAACAATTTAGTTTGGTTTGCATGTCTGTTAATAACTAACTTAGCTTACTAAGCTAAAAGCCTGAAAAAACAGAAAGAAACTAATAAAAGGATTTTCTTTATTACAATTTGAACCGTAATCAAAAAGAAACTATTGATAAAAATAGGATTTATCTACCCCATTTTGGTGTTTTTAAGTTAGTAAGAGTTTATACTTTAAGTTCATCAGAATTTGTAATAGTTGTTTACAGCATCAACTACGTTTAAACAACTCTAATTTTTGCGGTAACTTTTTTGACCTTTCTGGCTTTTGTATCTCTTTCGTATTTCTGCCGTTTATTACTCATGCTTGTTAAGCAAGAACTAAGTGAGCATAATGACAGAATATCAGCTACAAATCCGATTAATCGCGACTGACTCAATTGTTTCTGCCTACGTTGCGCGTTTTGTATATTTGAGTAATTACTTGCTCCAACTCGCGAATATAGATTCGTTTCTCTCGTTCAGGAAACTGACGTGGTGAATATTGAGCTGTCGAGATACCCTGAACACGTGTTTCCGTGTCAAAAACCCGTCAAATAGTAAGCCCGGCGTGGAATGAATCCTTTACTGAGTTTGGTTCGATCTGTAAAACTAATTCATTGCTGTTCGCCGGAACCAATCCATTCTTGAGCTGAAATACACCACTCAAAACTAGTGTTCCGCTGAAACAAAATTCAAGGTTAGTAATATGCCTTCCAGTGTCTTCTTCATAGAATTTTTGTTTCTGAAGGTTATTAAGAGTTAATAACTGTGTTTATAGTAGTTATGTAGTTTTAAAGATACAGTAGACTGCCTACTCCCCATGTTCGATACATTAAAAGCCCTGAAGGCCGGCGAACAAGAGCCGCTTTAATACCTGTCGCGGCATCGCAGTCGATGGCTTGTCAAGCTCATGAATTTACCCTTTTGAATAGTGTGAACAAAAATGTTTGTAACTTTTAATGAGAGATTCGATCCGAACTTTCAGTTTAAGTTGCTTAGGAAAGTATGTTACACAATGTGTTTCGTCTTCAGTGATATCGTTCGTTAACTCTAAATAAACGACGTTAGTCAGGTGTTTTGCTGATAGGCACGCGGGGCCGCAGTACTGACACCGTCAGCTTAATAGAGTTAGCTAGTACATCGTTGCTGGTGTGCTGATGGGACACAAAACATGAGCCAAAGACAAGAATGATATAAAGCAGTGTCTTTTTCAGCCGCTATCGATTAAGTCTTATTTGTAGAAACAAACGAAGCTTCTGTTTCCGCTCTGAGAACTCTTAACACTAACATCTTCACGTCGCAGAGGTTTATTTATTGGCTTATGCAAATATGTGTGTTTTCTTTGTTGAACCAATATTACCGACCAGCACATTTCAGCAGTGTTGTTGCTATTTCTACTTTTTTCCTAACAGATTATATCTTTGAGCACAGCGAAGAAGCGATGAGCACGTTTGATCTTAGCGTCATATCCTGGAACTCCGCCATGAGCGGTAAGCAGGCCAAAGTGGCCAGCATTGAGGCAGCAAACCAGTTTAGTGTCGATCTAGGAAATCAGCTGAGAAAGAAAGAAAAAGGAAACTTTTTATATTCATCGTGTAGCATAAGCTCCGCCATCGCTGTTGTCCGTACAGGAGCGAAAGAAAACACAGGAAATCAGATTTCAAAGGCTTTGGGATGGCAAGAGATCGTCTCACAGAATCTTCAAGACCAAATGACTACTTTTCTCGGGGCAATCCATACGGTTAACAGCCGCAAGACAGAGATACAAATAGCTAATGGGATGTTTGTACAAAAAGGAACAACACTGTCAGAGCAATTCAGTGAGACAGCCAGGAAGTGCTTTAACGCCAACATAACTGCGCTCGATTTTAAGAAAAAAACTGAGAACGCACGACGTGAGGTGAACACGTGGGTAAAACAGCAACTTAACGATAGCGAGGCCAAAGTAGAAACGAGCAAGAATGCCGGCTTTGGCTGTGGCACAAAATGTATTCTTGTAAACACGATGACATTCAAGGGGGTGTGGTTAAGTGGCAAATGGAAACCGGAATTAACGCGATCGAATTTTCTCATTAAACCTGGAAAGAAGGTCAAAGTTCAAATGATAAAGCTGTCGTCTAACTTCAGGTATTGCATAATTTCGAATTTGGGTCGAAAAGGATGCCAGCTGTTGGAAGTCCCCCTCAAGGAGGACAGCTTGTCCATGGTGTTTCTTCTTCCTGTGGAGAAGGTTGGTGTTGACGCCCTCGCAGCCGTGGAGGAAAATCTGACGTTTGACGCGTTGCGAGATGTTCTCGCAGGTGCCAGCTACATTCCTCCAGTTAAAACTGAGGTGGGTTTAATTTTAGTTTTTCTTTGTAAACTGAAACAGACCCTAGTCTTGTTTAAACGGTGAATAAGCAATGCACTGGATAAGTTATCAGCAGTGAAACTTTACTCGAAGTTGCGACTTGCATGAATACTGCGAAAGAACTGTTGTTGTTGTCACAAGCTTCTTTTTCTCACAAGAACAAAACATTTTGCGTCATTCATTATTCACCATACAGGTGTATTGAGCTTAGCAGTTACCAGATATCACATATACCACCTGTTCCCATGCGAGTTCTCAGTGCTACCTCGTGGGTAGAGCGCCCGGGGGGGGGGGGAAGGGGTACTTCGGGGTCAAAAGGGTAGGGATACCTGTCGGAAAAGTCCCCAAAATACGCTTAAAATATACCAAAAAATAAAAGTTTTCCTTTCTAAAAATACCTCTCGGTTTTAAGATTACCCTAAAAAATACCAATTGAAATCTAAAAATCTTTCCCAGAAAAACCAGTGGCTCGGCGCTAAGGCCTTTAGTGTTACGCCGAACGTAAATAATGCAGTAAATAAAAGCGCGCACGTAATTGGATGTTCGCCGAAAAACTGTTGTCTTAACTTCTTGTTCAGTACGCACGTTTTCTAAAACACGGGACTGCTAGCAGTTCAATAGCTTCACGTTTTTAAACCCTAAAAAATACCAGGCTGTTGGTTTAACACAGGATTTCTTTTAAGAACCCCTAAAAACACCGGACTGGCAATTTTAACCCCTTAAAATTCGACGGTCGTACCTACCATCCAAATATAGGGAGTCTCAGTGACCGGTAATCAGAAGGTCGTGGGTTCAACTCCCGTTATGATTAGGGGCTCAGAAGCTTTCTTCTGAGAAAAAGAAGCTTTCACAACAAAAATACTGAATTCTTTCACAAGTATGCTCCGAATAAGCGCTATCTATTTTCAGGAGTACACTGTAATCAAAGAGTTTTGATGCTATTTTACTCATTGTTTTGGCAGTTTTCCATTCATTATATTAAACAACCAAGGATAGACACCTCCACAAAAAGTCAAACAATCCGGCTTTGATTTGTTGCTTTAACAGTGGTTGTCTACTAAAATAAACAAATTTGGGCTAACATTCTTTTTTCAATCTAATCATTATCCTTATCATTGTTCTCACTATTACCTCTGTTATCGTTGTTGGTATCATTATCATTGATAATAATTATAGGTTTCAATATCAATAATTCACTATCAGTTTAGGTTTCATTGTTTTAGAATGTTGTTATTATTATCAATAATATCAATGTCGATTACCTGAGGCATTACCATAGTTATTGTTGTCGATACCTCTATCATGCCATAATCATTATGGTTACCTTTTGTTACCACTCTCATGATCATTAGAGGCGACAGAACTTGCAGTGAAAGAGAGTTAGTAACGACAGTATAAGCTGTAACTGTGCTATTAATCAAGTACGAATGTAAGTGTATTGAGTGCTGATGCTCTCTGTCTGGTCATGTAACATCATGCATACTAATGATATCGAAGCAGCCAGTAAAATTGAATTGAGGCCTCACAGTCACAGGTCGGAAGGAACTAAGTCTGTACTGGACCCTCCGACTAATTTAAAGGTCAAAGGTTGTTTGTGACCCGGATGCCTTAATGGCATGCCTTAATGTTTTTATATCTTTTAAAAATGTACATTTATGCACTGCTGACCACTAAGTACTGTTTTGTATTAAGTAGCGGAACATAGCAGTATTAAACTGTCTTCCTTCACGTCGGTTCATAGGTGTCGATCCCTGGGAGGCTAGAACTGCGCGATGAGCACCACTTAAAAGAGTCCTTGATAGCTCTTGGTGTCAAGGACGTTTGGTCTCAAGGCAGAAGTAATCTCACCGGCATCTCCCAGGGAAAAGAGAAGCTTTACCTATCAAACGTGCTCCACAAGGCGTGTATAGAGATTACAGCCGACTCGGATTTGTCCTCAAGAGTCTCTACGGTGGCCGAGGAAATGGATGAGATGTTTGAGACTCAGCAGACAAAACACGTGTTTTGTGCTGACCAACCATTTTTGTTCTTTGTTACTCACAAAAACACAGGGACCCTCCTGTTGTCCGGCCGAGTTGTCGACCCTCTTGTTGTATCTGGCAAAGACGACAAGCAACGAGAGAGCAGTAGTTGTGTGGTTCTGTGAGAACCGGCGGATTGCCTCGCTACCACACGGCTCGAGCCGGCTTGTGTAGCTACATTCTCCTCTCCACTAGGATCCAGACTTTTTACTTCTGAAGTACTTTTGGAAAATCAGTTTTTGGGTAGGGCAGGTTCAGTTAACCTCGTAGCAGAGCCCTCCTTTCCGTTTTGCTACGGAAAGGCCCTGAAAACTAGGCTAAAGCAGTTCTTAACGGTCAGTTGTTCTTTTTTGCCTAGTGAGCAAATTTTGTAAAGAGAATATATATGTTGATCATTTTGGCGAGCGCTTTAAAACAAATTTTTCGAGAGCAAACTTGTCAAAGAAATAAGATAGCTGTTACTCAAGTTGAAGCAAAACATTTTAAATGAACAGAACTTGATCTACACTCAGGGCCAGATATCTTTCTGAAAATTATTGAAGGCAAGTAATAAATAGGAAAGTGCAAGCCGTCGGAATTTAAGATGAAACCTTAATGAAAAAAGATTACTTTATATCATAAACTTTCGTTACACAGGTTAAAAATCTCAATGATTTGCACATAATACCTGACTTTAGCGCCTCCATGTGACTTGACTTCATATTGCGCTGACTACCTTGATCGACCCGAAATTTACGTTTAGATATAAAGTGAGTTCTATTGAATAATTATGTCTTACACACATATACATCATGGTGATCTGTTAGCCAAACAAAGAGAAAAAATAATAATCTTTGGTTAGCTTTACCCATGGTGCATGTTCTGTGAAAAGCACTAGCAGTTGCCAGTATAATTGTAAAAGTCATGTCTAACTGAAGCTCGTTACAACAAAAAAGACAGAGCAAAAACAACGCGTAATCAGTGAGCAGAAAAATGCCATTACTCATCGAGGGCTTATTACACTTTGACGTCTAAATATCGTTTGTGAGATTTTTGGGTTCCTGTTGTAAAAAGCCCCGGTTTCATGTCTGTCAGTCGGAGTGTAATCGGAGATCTAGTCGGAGCTATCGTACACACAGACTATCGACTCGCACAGCCGAACTTTGCCCTTCGGCTACGTAGGACCGCCCCATTTTATATTAAAACACGAGAGACACTTTGTCACAGCTAGCTATATTTCCATTTTCATTTCGTTTCGTAAGGTTAGTTAATTAAAAGCCGTGTTATGTCATGTATGGGGTGCTTTTATTTATTTGCTCAGTTGTTCAACGTTTGTCACATTTTCTTTACTTGTCTTTGCTTTGGCCAATCTGATTGGTTCTAAGATAATAGATTTATTGCTGCTCTTGATTGCTCTGATTTATCCGCATTCCGCTTTAGTTTTTGGTAAAATTTTGCGCTTCAAGAATCAAGCTAGGGTGTTACTTATGCAACGATGCGAAAGATCAGCTCTAGATGATCGAACAAGGAAACCACGAAAGCCATCTTTCTGTCTCTACTTTTGTCAGTTGCCGCCCTTCGACTCTCGCTTCCCTCAGATTTCGCTCCAGGAAATCCTCGTGTGAGTTGGTGATGAAGTTTTCGTTCCAAGAGAGAACGATGGTGCTTCCATGTAAGATGTCCTGTTCCACGTGCTCTGAGATGTGCTGGCCCGCTCTCCAGTCGTGGTCCTTGCTGATCATAACGATCGAATGAAGGCCTACCAAAAGACGAAAAAAGCAATCGCCATTATTTTTAGATATCGCGAGACTTGAACTTTGTCTATTGTTCCTATAGGCGAATTTCAGCTGACGTATTGTTAACAAACAAACCTTTTCGAATCCAAACAATTTCGAGACATCACGATAACAAAGAAAGCTTTGTCCTAAACCGCAAATCAAATAACAGTTTACTTTTACCCCCCCCGGTTCCGCCGCTCATGGTACAGAGGGTTTTCGAATCTGCATGACCAGCAAAACTTTAAAAATTTAAATTTCATCTCTTTGCAGCCTAAAGTATCTCCAATGCCATTTAATGACGTCACTCACCTGATTTGCGATCTGCCTCGGCTATCAAAGAGTTGATACGCCTCTTTTCCCTATCAAACACCATCCTCTCCACCAACAAGATCACATAATCATACTGACCACTCTGCTTCTCTTCCAAGATTTCTGGAGCTGGTGAGGAGGTAAACTCACACACAATACCAAGTTTATCAGCAACCCGTCTGAAAAAGTTCATGACATGTTCCCCCTGGTCATCCTTGGAGCGAAAACACAGAACAAAGACACGCCTGGTGGGCCTCGACTCATCTTCTCTCATTTGAAGCCGCTTTGTATTTTCGTTTGGCTTTTCAGGCTCAACGTGCAACATTGTGACACCTTTAGGGGTTGCTTGACGATTAATTGGTTTATCGTCACCAGCCAATGTTTCCTTGGGTTCGACTTCCACTTTCACTTCCTTTCTTTCAAAAGCAGGCGGAGCTCTGGGCGTTGGTGTGAAGGGTTGTCCCTCCTTTGCTCCGTCTAGGAAGTGGAGAACGGCGTCTTCATGGATCAGACGGTGATGTTTCTCCCAGGAGAAGATAAAACTCTGACGACCGTCTAAATACTCGGGTGAAAACTGGGAAAAAATTTTCATCTTGGCCCATCGTGAGAGGACTTGAGAATCTTGCTCTCCGTCGTAGTTATCGTCTCCCCCAATCACGATGAGAACACGACCCCCTGCAACAATAATGATAATAATAACAATATTAATAATAATGATAATAGTAATGATAACAATAATGATAATAATAAAACAGATAATGATAAGGATGGTATAAAACAATAAAAAAGTACAATAATAATAATCATCATAATAATAATAATAATAATAATAATAGCAATAATAATAATAATTATAATAATAATAATTTTAAAAAGAATAATAATAATAACAATAATAGTAACAACTAAATCAGTAAGGGTCAAACCATGAAACCTAGGAGAACTGGCCAATGCTATTTATACGGGGACATAGAGTTCGTACAAAAGTGTTACACTCTCCGGCAACAAGTGAAACATCTGATCCCAAATCAATTGTCCCGATGCATAATCAACTTTATTTTTCAGTGAATCTATTATCTAATTGCAGGTCCGATCTTCAAACTGAATACTTGTTTCCAAACTTCCTCTATCTCAACTACAGTCTTCTTTAAAAGTAAATTTATGTTTTGACAGGAACAACCAAAGATAATCAGTCCGGGCCGAGAACCGAACAGTTTCAGGCTTGGCCGGAAGTACCGACAGAAATCTATAAACAAGTTAAAATCAGTTGATGTGTTATACTTTGACAGCAAGAATAACTGTTTAATGATTTGGAGGGGTTGATTTAGTAAAGTAACGATGGGAATTTCGCAATCGTACATCAAGGTATTAATTCAGTCAAATGTAAAACTTTCTATAGCCAGAAGTGAGAACTCTTGGGGCAAATACCTGATTCACCAGTAATGAAAACTTACCGGTTGCCTCTAGAAGGGCGCTGTATATTTTAGCATACCCGATTCCTGCCTTCTGCTCATTTATTGACAGCCTCGATTCGTTTGCGTGAACTGCAAAAACAGCAAAATCCATCTGATAATCAGTGACTTGAGCCGAAAGCTCTGCCATCTTGGGCAGAGGAAAATATTCTTTCGTTACTGAGAATCTGAAGTTGGACTTCTTTTCGACCTCTTCGAGGAGCGTCTCGATCGCGTCAAGGTTGTAAGTTTTGTCACAGTTAAAAAGACAAACTTTCAACCAATTTTCTTCCTCTGGACGTTCCATTGTGCATTCAATTGCAAACCAGCAAGAAATTATGTTAAAAACGAACTTCAGAGTGCTGTACTGAACTGAAGTTCAACGAAAGCGAAAGTCGACCTCGGTCGGTGGTTCCCGGAAAGACGTCACCAGTTCTGAGAATTTGTCACACACGATCGTACGTGACAGAGTTTTAAATTCAGTTTTATCAATTTTCAAAATCGTTAAATCGAGAATTTAAAAAATGAATAAATAAATAAATTCAATGAATCTGAGGAGAACCTAAAACAGAAATTATGATTCCTTACTATAGATAGGGTCCCTATCAAAACATAACAACTACTATAAAAACTGTGTATATAAAACGAGTTTGTTTTGACATTCATGTGTTATTTCCTTTAATTTCAACAAAAAACAATTATAAACCCTTGTAGAACATTAGTTATTTCCTTTTGAAAATAGATAAAGATTCGGGGCTCTCTGATTTCCAATGGTAATCATTCAAGAGCGGCCGGTATTCGTACAAAGTACCGGTTTTTAAATGATTCTGTTACTGTATGGGGGACGCTAAACATGGTTCGTTGACTTCTAGATCGCACTCGAAATTTGCGTCAAAACCTGTGCTACGGTAGGAGATTGGTGCCTTGTTTTTCGGGAGGTTAAGGATAGGAACGGGAGGGAGGGGGGGGGGGGGGGGGGGGGGGGGGGGAGGGGGGG
>JAOBAT010127365.1:1487-12771 GCA_026413305.1 Hydrozoanthus tunicans
ACTGTAACAACTGGTCCTAAATGTAACTGTAACAACTGGTCCTAAATGTAACTGTAACAACTGGTCCTAAATGTAACTGTAACAACTGGTCCTAAATGTAACAAAGTACCTAAATGTAACAATTATTCGTTAATTCAGATTAAAATTTGATCTTAGAGCATGAGGCTGGGACGAACCTAGACCGGGACGAAAGTTGACGTTTATTACGAAGAAATCTCAGACCGATCTCAATTTTGTGTACACTCACAGGAAGCTTCATACCGGTCTCATGTAATCACATTTAAGTAAATGTATGAAACAGAACTCAAGCCGCCCTGGTCTGAGTTTGTTCCGGTCTTATGTAATCATCCCTAAGACTTAGAAGCCTTTCCAACCCTGAGTCACTACAGAAATGCGATTGAGATTTTTTCAAAGAAAAATAAACAACTTGGGCATCAGCAAAAACACCAACTTTATTGTTCCTGTACTGATTTTGAAATTTTTAGAGTAAGAAGCACATCAAGAACCATATTATAGTCCAGTCTCATCATACTAAAAGACTGATAGGCGAGGAGGCACAAATTACAAGGTTTACGTTACATTACCATATGGGATCAATTAATGCATCAGCAGTTGAAAGTTTTGAAACAGTTTCTGGATATAATACAAACATGCAGGTGCACAGTTATGCTGTTAACTAATCCGATAACTTTCCTCCCCCTGAGATAAAAAGGGCCATTCCAAGAGATTCGAAGAAATCATTCAAGAACGCTTAGGCACTCGTTTAATCTCATGGTAATCTGTAAGAAGACTCTCTTTTACTATGATCAACAATTTAGTTGAGAAACGCTTACATACTTGGTAGAAGAAACGAACGTATAGTTATTCAAATCAAATAAAAAAAATTTAAAAATGGCGAAGAATAAAGCGTGTTTCACTGTTTTTTCAGTGATTTTCGAAGAAAAAAGTAATTGAAGAGAAAATGTTAAATCGATAAAACGCATAAACTCGATAACTGATACCCTGATAAGTCGATATAAACCGCGATACTCATAATATTTTTTATGTTACATCTAGGGCAAGTTGTTACATTTGTTCCTTCAACAAGGTGCTTAGTAAGTAACATTCAGGTCACAAAACCAAGGCAGCTCAATTCTGCAAACCAAAACGCCTACATTTGGAGTCCAGAACCAAACAAAGCGCACTTGCAAGTGTAAATTTTAGTCTACATTAAATGATGTATAAACAATTTCTAAAGTAAAATACTGCAGTTTCATTGGGTGTCTACCAGTAAGCACTGAAACACTTCACATACAAAGAATATAAATCCCTTTATTTGACTCAATTTAGTCATTGGATGTAATATAGAAAACAAACTAGTCAATTTGATAAAAACAATTAACTATTCTTACGTTTTCAACAGAAAAGGACGAGTCTTAAACTGAAGAATTCACAAGCAGACATTAGGGTATACTAATAACAGCGAACGAGGTTAATTATTTTAAAACTCAATTCAAGCACGCTATCTTATTCCCAGCCTCTTCCCTCATGCAAGAAGAAAAACTAGGAACAAGACTATCAACCATGGAAAAACTTGAATCATTAAAACTAAACAGCCAAAATAGCATGCTAGCTTCACAACTCACCATCTTCTTCTGCTGTTGGTGGAACATCTTCAGCCCTTTGACCCTCTCCGTCTGGTGAAACAACTGATATGGCCGGGAGGGACTGGGCTGGAGAGAGGGCTGTAACCTCAACATCGGTGTTCCTCAGGAAACGGAACTTCACGTGATACTTGGATTCAGTTTTAGGAAACTCTGGTTGGGGCTCCGAATCCTTAAAAAAATGTGGATACGTTCAGGATGTCCCAAAATACAACACTGTAAGAAACAAACACTAACGTCGTTCCTAGGGCTTTTCTTCTAGGAGAGGTCAGAAAAGACCTGGTAATGAAGTTGAAACGAACACCTTAAAAGTAGATGTGTTACAGGATGAAAATAATCTTAACATCCCATACCTTGAACTAGAAAGTAGCATGTTATAAAATTAAACTATGAAAAGAAATCTTAGCAAATATTTTTTGATAGTTCTCTAGTTCTTCTATGGCCTGAGAACTACTGTGTTAATAAACAGGAGTTTCCGGTATAAAAGGGGTAGAAGTTGACTTGCCGCAGTGATCATGTATGCAACTGCGCTCATAAACTGATTTTCTTTCAGGTTTTGCGGTTGAGGCAGTGATTTGGCATACTGGAGCCGTCCTATCCCCGGGAATAAATTGTCCTTTTCATGTAAAGCAATCTCTACAGTGATCTAAAAGAAAAAGGATTATTTTTGGCGGCTAGCCAAGAAACGTCGGCAGAACGAAGCAAAGTATTTCGAGCTCATGCCGCAATATGACCAAGGCCGGCCAACCAATGCCGAAAAAGGCATTAACGGGTCGAAATCCGTAAAGTATCGCGAGAAAAGCTATGAGAGAAGAGATGTTTCAAACTTATCTTTAGCTTTTTTGAAATGGTGAAATTTAACTTAGTGCAAATAAGACTTTGAACCTGATATTCACGTAGGAGATAGACTAGCGACTCTAAAAAACGCGCCACAGCTGGCAGAAAGCACAGTCCTTAAGATGTTAACTCGACGGCGGATGATTGGCAACTGTCTGACCAGTATCTTTTGTACCGGAACTTCCTGTTTGAACTACAATTTTACTTCAAAGTAATGCCAACCTATTATAACGGATAAAAATCGTTTCGCATCCGTTTTTGAGCGGGTAAGTTGAAGAACAGTAAAGTGATCGAGTTTCAAGGGAAGAAAAAGGAAATCTTCTTTAAAATTTTTTCTAAATATTTCTAAAACAGTTCTGGATCGATATTAGGAACTATTTTTGAGGGATGAACTATACTTGAGGCACCACGGTACTTAGGTTTCATTTTTGTACCTCTGGTCGTTCAGGCATCTTTACACCACTGATCGTTGGAACTGCTATCCACATTATTGCCTCGTCCAAGGGAATTTCTATAATTTTTTATTTCAAAAAACGATATTAAGTTTCATTATTGACGAGTATCAACTTAACTTGCTTATTCAGGGTTCGTCCGCTTTTCTCAAAGCAAAACTTAAGGACTTTTTAAGGACCTAAGCCATGGGACACCAAGCACCAGAATTGATCTAAGACATGACTTTATAACAACAACAACAACAACAACTTTATTTGTACCCTCCAGATAATAATATTTACAAGTGGATAAAAAAAAGTGAAATTGATATACTTTAAAGGGCACTGGCCCCCTGGAATGACTTAAAAGCTAACCGAGCCAGGGGACCAGGAATACTTATTTATTACGATATTATAGCGAGACGTGGTACAAATAATATACGATACTGATTTTCCTTGACACAGTTATATAGTTATAGGCACGATTTAGTTGTTGTTATTCACGGACCTGACACTAAAGTCTACAGAACTGCAAAGGTTTGATTTGGCATTACGTAAGCACAACTATTACTGTGCACTTTTTATGACAACATAACAGTGCAGTCTTCATTCAAACTCAACAAACTGTAACATTCATGCTTTTCGAAGCATCACATAAAATGCCAACTTCAGTAAAAAAGCAAAAATTTAAGGACTTTTTAAGGACCTCGACTGACTTTTGTAAAATTTAAGGACTTTTGAGGCCTCAAATTTTGTAAATTCAGGACTTTTAAGGTTTTTAAGGGCCCGGACGAACCCTGTTATTTTACTTGTTTTGGAAGCTTCAGAAATTGTTTTGAACGCATTTTTGAGATGTTTTTCGATTGTCTTGTGTCGTTAATATCTAAATGCATATCCCCGGGGCACTGAAAAAATCATTACCTCCAAATGACCAATCACAGGGCGCGAAGCTCCAAATCGCAATTCAGTAATATTGTACGCTCAGGGACCATAACTTTTTTTAAGAAACTCGTGCTCGGTCAATAGTTAACAACAATCCCTTAGGGAGAGGTGAATAGTGTTGGGACGTAAGGCTAGCGCTTGGCACCAAAACTACATGGCCCACCCCTCGCAAAAATGTCTGATGAGTGTTACTTTAAGTAAATTTTTCGCATAACAAAGCAACATTTTTCTAGTATTTGTGCTTTTCTTCAAGAATTTTTGAAAGAGATTTGGCTTTTGTAATTTAGTCTGTCGACATCAATTTTATCCATCGTACAGATCTTCTTATGATTTCCCTGCCTAAGTAAAAATATCATAGCCTGCAATTTTTCCAATGCAAATGCAACATTAGATTTATGATATCCATGAAATCAGCAAGTCAAGACTATGGATACTTCTTTCACATTTGTCTAACAATAAAAGAAATGGAGACTTGAGTTGCGTTTGTTTTCACAGGAAAGGTTTTGGGTTTGGGCAATGCATCGTTATCAAACTTGTGTCACTTATTAGTATTGTTACTGTTGCTTATTTCAAACTGAAGACGCATATCTGGCTTCTAGTTCCTCTTTATACAACTCCAATAACTTATTGACACATTTGAATATAACATATATTTGTTTTCTGTTTAACATAAAAATGAATGTCAGTGCTGAAAAGACGTCTACCAGTTGATGAGATGCATTTTATTTTATTACAGATTTATGAAGAAACTGATATAACAAAGTTTTATGGTTTTTAATGAACAAACTAAAAAATGGCCGGATGTTTTAAGGATACACAGGAGACTTTTGAGTGCTGTTTTTCATTGCGGCCGTTTATATACTAAATCTGCGCTTTTAGCAAAAAGCTATACATAATGATGATCGCTGAAATTATTTTTCGCAGTTTTTTATTCTAAAACAATTAAGAACCATTTTTCTGGGAAACTACACGTTTTTCCCGAGTGTTTATTCTCCCGCGCGTTAAGACGAATACCGCTGTGTTTTGTTGCACTTTGTTAATCACACGTTGAGGTAAAAAACCGTGTCTCAGTTTTCTTCTTAATTGCTTTGTTGATTAGTTACGATTTTTCAAAGTTTTACTTTCGAAAATTCGCTAAGCTTTCGAAATAAACCTTTCCAACTCAAGAAGCAAACGGTTTAAAGAAAAACTGAGACACGGTTTTGGACTTGGAGTATTTTCCTAACACTGTTCCAAATTTCAGTTGAATTGATAAAATACTAAAGGAGAATAAGCTTCTTGAAAATCACGAATTTTTCCTGAAAATCGAACTCGAGAAAAAACGAGTTTTCTATCCGGCAGAACTGTTTACTCTGTTTGCATGTAGGTTTTCATGGTTCACACCTTCATCAGCTTGTGGCCAATAATCGTTTGTAAGTAATTGGAGCTAGCTAGATGTATGTCAAACTATCTAAAAATACTTTCGCGGTTGTAACGTTACAACATTGCATAAACTACTTTGTCCACAAGAGGATAAATGTGTTGTTCTTTCTTTTTCTGTGTGCAACTTTATAACATGCCAAAACCTAAATCTAACAGCGAAAGAAAAAACAACACAAACACTCGAAGAACGATGTTGTCGCTCCGTACATATACGCGATACAGTAAACTTGGGTTTCCATACAGGAGTGTCGAAGGGCGGCCGGTATGTGGCTTAAATTTTCGTTTCGTATGGATTTTACGTATAAACTTCTATCCGACAAAAACTTTTTTTACAACAAAAAATCGTAGGTAAGACAGAAACATGTTTGCGGAGGGGCTCGTGATGAGCACACGGGCCAAGAGAAGCCAAACACCGGGGAGAAATTGCTACGTATATATACTCTACTGCAGACGCTGTCAACGCTTTCACACCTCGTCTCAGTTGACCAGATTACGTTTTTTGCTCTAACTCAAATACTAAACTACATTTTAAAATGGAGTTTTTTGACATTGAAAGATGTTTCCGAACAGTTCCACATATTCAAAAATCAAAAAAGTGATTTTCGAAAAAAATATTTGTCAAAAAGCCTCCTGTGTATCCTCAACAAAGTTACTAGTGTCAAATTAGAGTAACCAAAGCTTAAAATCTCAAAACCCACCCCAATCAAGATTAAAAACAACGTGACCCACCACCATCTCAAGTCGAAAAGTTGGTGACCCACACCCCTACCCCCTTTACTTTTTGACCGGTCACTTGATGCCTCAAAATCAACTAATAATCTTGAGTAGTATAGTAGGGGTGCATGCATAAATTAGCTTGTTTGTATTAGAAACTCATGAGTAAATTTCGGTGAATTGATTATATCCTTTGTGTTCAAAACTCCTGGAAAAAATTGGGTGGACTTCCCAAACTCAAGTATAAATTATCTCTTCGGTTTTCGAAAACTGCATGAAAGTATTGCTTTAAGCCATGACATCATGTTTTTATCTTTATCTCGGATGGGACGCTATATAAATCTAGCAGCGATTTAAGAAAAGAATAGCGAGTCTTAGAGCTTTTGCAAATCAACGGTTGAGTGAACTTTCGAACATTTGATTGCATTTCTGATAAAATCATTCGGGATCTTTCTTCTTGCTTCTCTCTTAATCAAAATGTTGTTTGTGATCAGATTTAACGTTTGTATGAGTTAAGTGCCCACAAGCATTACACAATCAGAAACACGTCGCGTAAACATGTCTCGTTCAATCAAAATCCGCTGTGATAAACTCAAGATTTCAAGCCGGTCAACGGCGCAACGAATCCTTCCTTCCACTCACACTGTCGCAGTTTGGGCAAAACATTTGCTTACAAAGATTTTCGTCACCAACGATCATCTTCCTCTTTTTTTCTTTCATCGTCCTGCTCACTCCCTCACGCTTTGCTTTTTTCCCTAGCTGTCTCGACTTGGTGTTTCTCAGTCACTTTCTTATCTTTTTTTTATATTTCCACTTTGGAATGAACTTTTCTTTTTACAACAAATTTTGCAAATACCATTTTGGCTTAGGGACTTAGGGGTTGTACGGCAAAAGGATGTATTCACAGAGTTTGGCAATGCTTGTAACAGGAATTCCGTGTGAGCGTGACAGAGTTCGTACGTATTCTTAAGAGCTCTGCTCTACAACCACATCTTCGGAAATGTGTTTTCGTTCTGAGTTAATTTCTACTTCAAGTATCAAGTTTCTGCTGTGCCTAAATGTATATAACAGGTTGAGTTGGGATTACTGGAGAACATTTCTGTCGCACAAAGATCGATCTATGTCGGTAGCGAAGAGCAAAATGAATCAACGTTCCAAGTCAAAACACGCAAAACAGAAACCGACAAATAGCCCAACGATTGATCCTGTTGGTATGGAAAGTCATGTGGTCGACGATGACCAAGAACTCTCACAATCGGGAGGAGTAGAAGAAATTCTAATGACATCCTTGCTGCTTCGCCAAATGACGTGGCAAAGAATGTTGTCGACTTGGCTCGCCTTGTAGAGGAGAAGTCACCATCAACGACGGTTTCCATCTCTGGTCTTTTTGTCAGGAAGGACGACAAAGCTGATATTGTCAATCAAGTCAACAAGAAAATAAAGATATTTTGACAATTCAAACATAAGTTTAGAACATTTAAATAGGGCAGGGTTGCACCTCTCCCTCTCAGGTTCTTCCGTTCTGTCCACTACTTTGAAGACCAGTATTGATACGTCTTAGGTGTTTGCCTATAGGGTGCCTGCTGACCCAGCAAGTCCCCTCCACTGAAAACTACACATGATAACCACCTAAAATCAAATGATAAGTCAACCATTTCCGTCCAATGTGGTTGGGGCACATTGATCAGCTACGGCTGTTTTTCGATTTAACTACCAAGGCCATAGATATCTTGGCTTTTAACGAAACAAAACTAGATTCTACTAAACATGATGATGAGATTCATTTACCAGGCTTCGAGGAGGTCAGAAGGGACCGGGTCAGGAAGGCTGCTGGGGCGTGTGTATCTGTTTACGCTTTAACATAAATTTTCGAATTTCCCAGACCGGTGCCCTAATGAACTTGAATGCCTTACTGTTGAAATTACTAAGTCTTATACCAAAAGCTTTTTAGTCAGTTATTGGTACAGACTCGAATCGCCTACTGCACTGTTTAATGCTTTTGAAAACATGATAGGCAAAATAGATGCCGAGGGTTTAGAATAGAAGATAAAAACTGCAAAATGAGGCCGAATATCAAAGATCACAACAGAAAGCACATCTTAAACGTAATGGAGATCTAGGGCTTACAGCAACTCATTAATGAACCAACAAGAATAACTGCGACATTTGAATCTCTTATCGACATTTGTCTAACAAATTGTATCGAGAAGGTTACAAGAGATAGTTCATGTAGCCACCACATTTTAATCATAAGCTGGATCACAGAGAAGTTAATTAAGTCCACCGAATTTTATTGATGAATTTGGAACACAAAGGAGATAACTTTGGAAGCACCGCGTTTTATTCATGAGTTTGTAAAGCAAACAAGATATCTCATGCATTTCAGCCTCAAAATCTTGCTAATTTCATCCCTACTATACTACTGTCTTGGCTATGGAGTTGGAGTTACTGGAGCCAATAAGAGCTCGAGAAAATGTATATCGGGTGCTTTGGTCACAAAAGTTTTAAGAAACGATGGACGATATCGGTTTCCTTCTTTTGCCGAATAAACTGAATTCACTCTGCATGCACCTACCACCCTCTCCTTTCATCTTAATCTTACCCAAACCTTGTCTCTAACCTTGATAGAAGAGAAGAGAAGATGGGTAATTTTATCAACCTAATAATTACTGTACTGCAAAGTTGTACCTTTAAGTTTTGCAAGACCCTTGAAATAGTGCTTCTCATCGGCAGATATCCTAATATCGTCCAGGATTGTTAACTGACGCACAGAATCAATCATGTATCCCCGGTAGCCTGGGCTCAGCTGAAAACGAATGTACGGAGGAATTATTTCATATTTCTTAAATATTTCTTACTCTAAAAAATTATTAAGCACTTGACGTTAAAACAAGTTTTGGCAGAATAATATTACTATATTGGTATACGTTATTTTGTATAAGAAACTTAATTTGGGAGCAAAAGCTAATACATGAATGTTGTGTGCAGTTGCATATGTAACGAGGAGTTTTCGTTCATTCGTCATTTTTATGCACAATAAAGACAGTAAACTAAATGTTGCGACGAAGTACAGAGATGTAATCGCATGTCTCGCTTTGCAGGACGCCAAACGATTTTGTTTGTCCAAACCATTCAGACTTTCCCTGAGAGATGAAACGAACCCTGCTCCAATCTTACTTTTAGTCTCTGCTGGTTCGTAGCCGGTTTTCCGTTCTACTTTCCAAACGTCCACTAGAAGTTTGATCGAACGGAATCAACGTTGTTCCTTCGGTCAAGACTTGAGTAGGAGAGGATCAAAGCTTGCTTAATTTCAATTAATTCTGAACGGAATTACAAAATGTTCAATGAATAGAGAACAAAGCCTGATTACAAAGGGACGTCCCGCAAACAATAGATCACAATAGTTTCTTTTTACTACTTTTCAGTTGCTAAAGAACGAAAGATAATTTTACTAATTTAGTTCTAGATTTTGTCCACGTGACCCATGTTTTAACGTACTTTCATAACACAGATTTAATATAACACTTGTTTTGATTTGTCGAAAACCGTCCATTATCATCAGACAGATTAGTATACTATGACAACTATTACTTTTCAAGGGGAACAAATTAACGTCCATGGACGAGATTGAATTCCCTGACTTTTACTTGAAAGGTAAACAAAATACTGGAAGCAGCTCTAATAAAGTGTAGGAGACTAACAAAACAAAACTTTGTGAACTTTCAACAGAAGAAATAAACAACACAGTATCTCCAGCTGATACGAAAGAGACTAGGCAAAATACAAAATGGGCAATTCACGTGTTTGAATAAAAAAATGAAAGAGCAGTATTTTCCCTTCAGTATTCTGAAAAAACTCAAACGCAATTAGTGTTTACAAACAAAGAGCAAAGTTCAACAACAAAATTATGAACACACACTTCACAAACGAGAAGAATAATGATGATGAAGTTGTGAAGAACCATCAGTGTGGAATATAAGGCTTGCTGACTGTCGAGGAAGAAGGGTGAATGAACTGCATGTCCGGCAATCCACTTCTTGATTGCCTGAGCTGGTTAAATAAGAGCATCAAAACTTAAATCTCACTGTTAAGCCTTGTTTCAGTACCCAAAGAGATCCATCCAGAATAAACCTCTCGGTGTAAACACGTTTGAAGCCCTGACGAAAGAAAATTGTAATTCTTTACGTATGCAAAGCGTTAAAAGATAATTGATATTCTGTGTGCTAATGTAATCGAGTCCTTGAGAGTGCGGATTTCTGCTAGTATATAAGAGTTATATTTTGAGTTTGTCGATCTCTCGGACGCTACTGTACTTGAGACTCAAACTACAGGCATTTTCTCTACGGTAAGAGAGTACTTTCGATGTCGACTAACAAACGCAGTAGCAGCAGCAGTCAATCAATGCCAGATTTACGTCAGGTTATCCAAGAAACGACTACATAATTATACAGGAGCTCAACTTGTATCGACCAGTGTTAAAGGGTTTGTTTGTTCCGGCGCAATTCGTGGCGTGTCCGGGTAAAAAGTTAAAGTTGGAAGCACAAACCACTAAGCAACCAGGAAATTTGCACCAGTTTGGCCATGAAGTGAAGAAGCTAGAAAAATACAGAGGAGCTAGCTAGGTGTCAGAATGTTTAGTTTACAACACTAAACTGTCCATTAACTGCAAAATGCGTTCTGAGATACGGTTACACGTTCTCTCTCAAGGCCTTTCCAGCCCCAGCTGTTTTAATTTGTAAAGAATGTAATTGAAAAGCTCGTCGTCGAAGTATCGTTGAAACCTTTCTCAGCCACATGTTGTAAACCCATTTTCTGTGACAGAGGGGAAAAACTTGAGGCTAATTTTAGATCCGATATATGCAAAGCAGTTCATACAGAAGCAAAGTTTCCGCTACGAGGATTTAAAGACCTTGTCGGAAGTTTTTACTTCTTTACCTTTTACTTGGAAAGTGGTTATCACGTCAGTATAAGTGAAAATCATCAACAATTACTTGGATTCACTTGTTTTTTCAAAATAGTAAGAAAAATGTTATATTTTCATGTTCTGCTTTTCGGCTTATCCACGGCTTGTTAGAGAAGTAAGAGAAGCCAAATTGGGCTATTCCAGACGCTTTAAGCTCGTCAATTGTTTCTTATCGCAATACTGCGTGTATCGCGGGCTATTTGGTATCTATGACAATGACTTTGGGTCCGATTGCTCTACAATTTACTAGACAAACATATCTAGGGCGTTAACAGGAAAAGGGGTCCTTCAATCGTTTGGCAAAATCTAGCCGATTGAGTGTTTTTGCGCGT
>JAOBAT010127387.1:0-12768 GCA_026413305.1 Hydrozoanthus tunicans
TTTGCACATGCGCGATGCTTTGTTGTTAGTGAAACTGGGCATGCGTGTGTAAAACTAACCCGGGTTCGTCCCAGGTTTGTGTTTACACGAGTCTTTGGTATTTTTCCGTGTGAACAAAATTGGGTCGAACCAGGGTTAGTTTGTGCCGTGTAAATAGGGCTAGTTAATGGTTATCCATCCAGAACAACATTTTTTTGAACAAAACATGTTTCGGTCATGTCTCTGACCTTCTTCAGTTCTTCAGAACTAAAATTTACATATATACTGTTTATAAAGAGCTGGTAGTGTCAATTGGTAAAGGCAAGTACAATTATATCATTAATTCTTGAAATTCCTGCTTGAATAAATATAAATAGAACAAAAAATACGAACTAATTACGAAAAAAGACTTAAATTGACATGAAAAACCGTAGTTAGTTAATATTTCTTTTGTTCTATTATTATCAAGGTTTGAATAAAACTACAGTAAACATACGAGGCAAATCCAAGGGAGAAACAGTTTTCATTCTCCCTCGTTAACTCGACCTAATGAAAATCATTTTCTTACTCCAGACTTCTAAAGACTATTAAGTATAACTGTACAGCCGTATGTATCAAACATTATACCATGTTACGAGCTTGATTTTTCAATTGTAAACGGAGTGTCAATGAACTAAATTATGTAAACCCAATACTTTTATTTTTAAGAAATATGATTGGTCTCAAACTTAATTAAGTTGGCTTGTGCTGCTATTGCAACTATCGTTTTCAGGCCATGCTTTATCGAAAACAAAAGAAAGTTGAAATTAAGTAAGGGTTGAACTGACATTGAATGAGTGTTGAATTGACATTGAATGAATGTTGAATTGACATTGAATGAGCGTTGAATTGAAATTGAATAAGGGGTGAATTGACATTTGAATGGGTGTTCTATTTACGTTGAAAGCGGTTTGAATTGGCATTGAATAAAGTTGAATTGGCATTGAAAGAATGTTGAATTGACATTAAATAAGGGTTAAATTGACAGTGAATGAGGGTTGAATTGACATCAAGTAAGGGTAGAATTGACATGGAATCAGAGGGTTGAATTGACATTGAATGAGGGTTGAATTGACATTGAATGAGGGTTGAATTGACGTTGAATACGGGTTGAATTGATATTGAATGAGGGTTGAATTAGCATTGAATGAGGGTTGAATTGACATTGAATGAGGGTTGAATTGACATTGAATGAGGAATAAATTGGCGTTGAATAAGGGTTGAATTGGCATTGAATGAGGGTTGAGTTGAAGTATGTTTTACATCGGAAACAGTCAATGGTTTGAAATCAATATTGCTAGGAACGGCGTGTCATACCTTTCACAAACCTTTAACTGATATACCAAAAACATTTAGGATCGGACGCAACAAATATATAGTTCATTTATAAAAGAGGCGAAAAATATATATTAATAATAAAAAATACAAATATATACTTCATTTATAAAACAACCCCGTTGTCAGCTTGCGTCTTCTCGAAGTTTTATACGTTTTAGATCGAAAGAATAATTGATGCTAGTTTTTATAGTTTTGCACAAAACTGTACTTTACAGAAATGTTCCGATTTAGCCTAAATAAGTTCGTATATATAGATTTGGTATTTAGTGGATTTTAGGCTACTTACGTTCTTATATAGATAGAGCACTAGTGTTCAGTACAAATATCTACCACAGGACATTATTGTTTTCTGGAACATATTGCTGTATAGATAGATTTCGAAAATTTGGTTTAGATGATAATCATACAGTAAATTTATTTTTGAACAATACTAGCATGCATCGTCCGCTATGGCAAACCTAGACTAACATTTTACTATATATGTCTTTTTTTTATCAATGCCTTCGTTTTTGTAAAGAAGAACCTACTGAAAAGTCTTATGAAAATGGGGTTTAGCCCAATGGGTTCTTAAATTTTAGGTTTTTGTACGCGAAATTTTATTGCACAGCTTTCATTGGCCGTGTTAGTTTCAAGTTTCATAGGCGAATCGCAGCATCAAGTATTTTGCGCAGACTTTTGTTTGAGTCAATGAATCTAAAGCTTTTACTATACTCGTGATAATTTTTTGGGCTCGAGCTAAATTTCTTACACTTTTACTGCTGGTACTACACGGCAGGAAAGCTTCACACGCGCGCGCATGTGCAATTTCATTTGTTATCACTTGGCAACGAACCGCAGTCTTTAAGATCAGATAATCAAATATGGTAATATTCTCGCTGTGTCTACATTGATAAGTCAAAACTCGCAAAACCTTTACTTTTCATAGCCCTCTTCGTCTTCTTAAAATAAGTTTAACATGTTGCTAAGGCTGTTTAAACTTCTTCGAAACAGTCTGAAGTGTACTTAAATATGTAAATTCAAACTTCCTAACTTAGCCGGGGTATGAATTCGAGAAGGGCGTATTTAAGTTTGGCTTCTTTTGTTTTCATTTTTTTTTGCATGTTTATACTAATAATTTCGCCTTTCCTGGAAGATACAATCGAACATAGACGTCGGTGCGATTTCTGTGTAGCAAATTAGCACAAGCCTTTGTTACTTCGACTCGAACATCCAAGTTTGTTCTTTTTCAGCAAGCGAGTTTAGCATTTTTGTGATTATCTTCGCATACACATTCGCATTTGGAAGAGACGTCGAGAACTCGGCTGAAAACTTGGTGCGTTGCGACTGAAACATGGCAGCGTCGTGTTTTTGCGTTGCTTATTAACCTTCTGAAACTTTCTCACTTCTTTTCTTTTGAATCCCATAATTAACTCGTAAACAAGACAAATGTAGATTGAAATAACGAGCAACCAGGGAGCTGCCTCTTCCATTAAGATAGTTTTCATCCAAAATTAAAACTTTGGTCAATCTCGATCAAGTAGCCGCTTTGAAAATAGATTTACTACCGTCTTGTTGCACCTGTTGTTGGCGTGTCGCCTCCCTTGTTTATTGAAGCGCTTCTTTGATCGGTAACAGGAACAGCTAAGTGACGTTCTTATGTGCAACCGTCAAAATGATCCGGTATTTAAAATGAACTCAAATGATTCGTTTTCACACACTCGTGTAAGATTCGAGTCAACTCTTGCATACGAAAAAGTAACAATCACTTATGCATTTTGTGATTTTTATCGATCAGTAGGTATTTGTTTTGGGGTTTGGATTGAAAATTACGATCAATTTAGTTTTTTAGTTAGTTTGTAGCGCATCCAATTGTAGAATTCGTTTACAACAAATTAAGAGACGCGAAAACCGCACGGAACCAACACATTCAGCATATTTCTACTATAAATTAAAGATTGTATAAAGCTAAAAAAAATATATCCATCTGCATCGAGTTCACTTAAGATGCAGAGCTATTTTTTAGCCTACGTTGTCACACCCAAGCTACAGTAAGCTTGAACGACATCCTTACATTACCACACCAAATGAAATAATTTTGTTCTCGTTTAGCTTCAGCTGTATTTCCTTTTGTTAGTCGGTTAATCTCCGTATAAAGTAAATCAAGTTAATCATATTTAGGTTAAATAGATAGATGTTTTGATAATCGATATCAGATAAGTCTTTAGCAATTTAATTGGCTGAAGGCCTATCCGATGACTTCCAAAAAACAAGACCAAAATAATCGGAGGTGGAAGCGGAATCTTGAATCACGAATCATGGCTAAAAAATGTGAAGGAATCATGAATCACATAATCTCGCAGGCTGTGAATCATGAATCATGAATCTTGAGTTTTTGTCTCATGAATCATGAAGAAATTCTATAAATGAAACATGAATTATTGGTCGAAAAGTAACTGGGAATCACGAATTATCATACTGAAAAGATTCCGCTTCCATCCCCGAAAATAAGTGAGTTCATATACTGCAGTCTCTGTCAAGTCAAACCAAGACTAATATTTGAAGCGGGCCGGGCTCGATTCAAGGAAGGCACTTTTTCAACAACTAGTCTAATTGTCTTGATCTCGGAAAGAGATTTCTCTTGGTGCACTGATTGCCGCACTCGATCGCGACCCGAGTTCTGCTTGGGTCCCAGGGTTTAATTTTTTTTAAATAATTATTTAAAAGTAATAATTGACAAATAGGTGTATATCTAGCGCTAAAGGCACCGACCCTGAGAGGTATATCGAGTTGTTTTCATAGTATTTACCAAGCAAAACATGCGCTTTATTTTCAAAGAAACGTTGCAATGTAATCCTTTTTCTATTTTCAACGCGGGCGCTTCCAAACCTTTTCAAAATCATGTGTTTAAGGGAATGATTGGATCGTATATTTTGTGAATTCCTCTTCCGAGAGTGTCGCGAAACGAGTCGCAATTTTGACAGCTTTCTCAAAACAGTACAACAACAACTTTATTTGCACTAATTACAACTACACATATCAAAAGAGACAAATTTTTAGAAGACAGATGTAGCGTTGGATATCAGAATATCATATAAATTGCCCTGGATATTTATTGATTCAGGAGCCGATAAGAGCGCGCGAAAAACACTATTCGTGCGCAAAATAGGATATCGGCGGGTTGCTCTGGTAAATATTAGTATTATACACTATTTGCAATTTTCAGACGGTAAACCACAAAATATTATATTGACGGCTATATTGAGCTAGTTGGAGGACTGAAATATATTCCGTATTAGGCGGAGTCACGCACCGAACAACTTTTCTTCCCATATTTTGTGGTGTTGCCGTTTCAAAATCGAACATAGTTTGGTATTGCAATTCCAACTAATTTTATCAAACTTTCAAACCGAATAGTTTTAATAGCTTCTGAATGTTGTTTTAAAGCTCAACTTTCTTATCCTGAGAAACGTTTCCATGACTTCCTGCTAGAACAGCAAGAGAAACAAATCATGTTACTGGCTAAATGTACTTTATGTAAAAACTTAAAACAGCAGAACTTTATACAGTGGAACCCCGTTAATACGACCACGGGCTAAAATAAAGTGTTTGTAATAACGGGGTGGTCGTATTACTGGGGTAGGGTTATATTTCGTAGCAAACATGTTTTAATTAACGTGTATTTAAAGCATACCCGTGCTTCATATATTTTACAACTATTCTGAAGCTTTTAAATAGCATTCAAATAATAAAATATACTTTGAACTCTGAAACATAACTAATTCAACAACTTAGTTTTCACCAGAGCTATATTGAAACGAAACAAACAGTGTCGATCTGCCACACGCAGGCTACAGTTTCATCTAACTATCAACAGTTTAATTATTTTGAATGTACCTCAACACTAGCTAATTAGTGCACTTTTAGTTAGAGAAGTTATTGTTTCAAAAGTGTCAATTTCCGTTTTGCTGACTTAATGCTTTAAAAAGATAAAAAATGTCATCATTTCACAATGCATTTCCCATTGCAATTTGTATACCTGGATTAGTGGTCGTATTAACGAGGTTAAAAACAAATGTAAATGAGCTTCTGGAATTAAAAAGTGGTGGTTAGTCGCATAAACGGGGTGTTTTTATAAGAAAAATATGGGCGTTTTGCCGGACCAAAAAAAAAAGTGGCCGTAATAACGGAGGGTCGTATTAACGAGGTGGTTGTAATGCAGGGTTCCACTTTACTGTTGATAGAGACTGAGTTATCAAAAATGAGCCGTCAAATGCTGACTTTGAGATGTATTAACGGGCCGTCCGAATCAGTAGGCTGAGGTGTCCACTATAAGGCGAGAAACAACATCACCCTTCCATTCCGATGACCACACCCTAGAATTACACTTGACCATTTGTTGTGGAACGAATTACTGAGAGATTTCTATCCATAGAGCGTGCATAATAACAGTCTAGGTATTAAGTTGTTATTTGTTTAACGACTGTAGCTTGGGACGTTTGATAGTCTGGCTGTTCTCCTTTCAGGATAGGTACTTGTTCACTCCGGTGTAACTCTACAGTTTGACTATTTGTGGAGGAACGAACTGCCGAGAGATCTTCACCAGTTGAGCGTACACTACGGTTACAACAGTTGAAATGGCTGCAGAACGACTTCAAGGGGTCCATAACACGTTTGGTGAGGAAACAATAGAACAGAAAATTGGTGAAGCCTTGAAGTGTAGAACCAAGTCCCTGTAGAGATGAGTATAAGTTAACGATTGGCGCTCGAATGACATGCAGTAGAGTAGCAAATCCTAACTAACAATAATATTACTAGTAGTTACCAATAAGGTAAAAGAATTGCTGTCCAGCTACGTTGAAAGCAGTATACGTATATCATCTCGTTAATGGTGGCACTTTTAAGCTTTTACTTCCTTTATTTTTTTCGTTTTAATTAGCGTTTATTTAAATTTTTAAAGAACCGAGCATTTTGTTTTAATATTCAAAATTTACATCCTTAAAGGGCTTACCGTTAATTTCTTAGAAGCGTGTGACTGTTCATGAAAAAACAAAATCCTGATATCACTGGCCATTGTACTACAAAAAGGTAAGCACATAAGAAGGAAAAGGATGTTCTTGCACCGGCCACCGAACGGGTCTCTGTATTGTGAATAGAAACCAACCAGCGTACTATCACAAATACTGCAATTTGATTGGCTAACCTAATCACTACCAGAGTTAGTAAATAAACCCCTATCCGGCGGCTGATACATAATGGCCGCGGTTGATAGATTATTCGAAAAATCAACAGTTGGCCGAGATGGGAAGCTTCAAGCGCAACTGAGAAATTTTTAGGACAATTATCTGCCAAGGCCATTATTATCCTCCAATATTTCAGTAAGCCAAAAAGAGAGACTGATCATGGCGTAAGTTACGAGGGAGAGCGTTCCAGGATTTGTTGGCATTGTTCTATGTTTGAAGTTTAGCTGTCTTGGCGAGAGGCAAGCGGATAAGGCGTTTATTTCTAACGATGAATGAAAAGTAAAATTTTCTCAAAGTTGTACGATTACATGTTGCTAACTTTTCGACAAACCTTATCGATAACGCGAGATAGGTTTTTTTTTCACTCATTTTCGTTACTCAGAAAATCTAGCGAGTTTGCGAAGGTCAATTGATTTATTTAGTAGAATTATTCGTTCTCTCGCGATATGAGTCGTTGAGGGCCGCGACCTTTCGACTGCTTACTGCTAGATATACAGACTGTGATCTTGTTCGCTTTAAATAGGCGTCGGATCGGCCCGTTGTGAAATGCGCGCGGTATCTTGAAAGGTTCTGCCACGTGTTTGATGTTTGTGCACAGTCCCAAACCAAGCCTTGAGTATCTCAACGTAGCTGTCCCTGTCGATGTTGTTGGGATGGCGTTGAATCTCAATGGCTTCTTTTATAGATCACAGCCTACACATCGCCTAAGCAAGTAAGCAATCGAAACGTCGCGGTCCCAAAGACTCACATGGTGAGACAACTGAACACTTCTAGTTCTACTAAATATCTTCATCCACGATGAACAATCTCTTTTAATCAATTAATTTAGTTTACAGTGAAAATAACACTAATCAATTCTAGTTTGTTAAACGCAGAAATTCAACTCTTCGTGAATTGGGCCAACGTCGCAGTGGCATTGCAATCTTCCCCACCCCACCCCGATGACAGAGCCTCGAAACGAGTTTGTCGGTTGGCAGAGTATATCCTGGGACGGAGTGACGTCATCTTGACGTCACTCCGTCCCCGTACGTACATGTGACGGCACATGTACGTATCGCATTTAGGAAAACTTTGGAATTTTCACTTTTACTGTACACTGTTTTTTTTTTCATCATTTTAGTAATTTTTAAGGGCCCTGTAACATCACAAAGGTTGTTCTCTCGGACCCGAGATTGTCGTAATCACAAAGGAATTTCGAACCAAGGTAAACCGAAGGACTAAAATTAACCTTAACTTTTTCCATGTGTGAAATAACATAAACGGTGTAAATTTTGCATATTTGGTAAATATTAGAAAGAGGGGCCTTGTTTTAAGGTTGCAAGAAACACACCATAGAATCCTAATACCAAACAAATTTGGTTTTCTCTGACGTTTTAACCAGCACGATTTCAATTTTGACTAAAACAAATACGCCTTGTATTTTGGCTCATTTACCCTTATGTTGGGATTGGGGAGAAGGGGGAGAGGTGGGGAGGGGAGTGCTTATCTAAAGCTTGAAGCTCTAGATGGCGGGTCTATTAGAGAGAAGGAGGGGGGGGGGGGGCTTATTAGAGTGTTTCCGGTATCTAAAATGCCAATAATGCTTTAGTACTTAACTTTTTTTACTTACTTGAAGTGCTGTCAACCATTTTGTGCTTTCGTCATATATAAGATCCTTATCGTAGATAAAAATGGAAAAGCGGATCACACTCCATATGTAGAGTAAAATATACAAAAGCGGTACATAAAATAGTTTTTTTTCTGTCTCTGCAGCTGCATCATAGGCTCTTCTCTCGGAAAAGTCCCTCCAATTTGCATACACTGACATCTGAAAAAGGTAACAGTAACAACAAAACAGCAGTAAACTCAACTTTTGATAATGAGAACAGCGAAAACAGTAAATAAAACTAGTACTTAAAACAAAAGTGAAGGTGAGTGAGTGTAAAAATGCAAAAACTAATGATGATGACACTACTACTAATAACATTATCATTATTACTATTATCATCAATAGTACATTACCATCATCAATAAACCTATAACTATTATTATTATTAATTTATATAATTATTACATCATTATTCTATTATGATTACCATCTATAACTGTTTCCATTATTATTACTAGCATTACTGTCTTGAGCCAGGTTAAAAAGGGGCTATCATTCTTGCTTTCACTGGATTAAAAATTTCGGCCTCTGATCAAACTCATTTTTCATTTCCATTATTTAAAAATTATTCACCTAGCGAAGTGAGTATCTGGTGAATAATCGAGATGATGAAGTCAAGGGAATTATTCATCACCCAGATGTTCACCCGGAGCCTGAGGTAACTAATTGTTTTAGTAAAATTACCTGAGGTGATTAATTATTAGAGGGAAAAAACAGCTATTGCCAAATATTTGTGCAAGAAACTTTTTTTTTGTTGTCATTTGCTTAGTCACATGTATCAACATTGGAAGCATTTTCACCAAGGTTTTTATCTTTCAGTAACTGGCTCACAGGTCACCTAAACTATCAGTTCAATCCAGTGACAAAAATTGTAAGACTTTGTATTGGGGTTTTAACTATAATAGATCTGTAGAAACCAAAATGTTTTGTAGAGGGTATGCATATTGTTTTGTTGCTTCACATTAGTTCATGGGCTGTTGCGAGCATTTTTAATTGAGTTAATCTTACATGGCTGAACAAAAAAGACACTATAAGTAATAAATAAGTACAACAAATAATAATGTTTTTTAGTTTTTTATTTCTGCAAATTATCCTTAATATATAGATAAAATCCCAGTACAAAGTTTTTTGTTGCTCAATCGAACTGAGAGCTTGTGTGACCTGTGTAATTAGCGCAATTAATAAAAGTGTTTATGCAAACTCAAAGCTTTTAAGAATAGTGTTTCCTTCAATGATTGAGTTTGAATCTTCCCCTTAAAGATCCACAAAAGTATGCAAGGTGGTCATTTTCAAAATTGGTTCACATGCCAAATAAAACCATCTCATGTGAAGTGGTTATAGAAAGCACAATGCATGCATCAGCCTCCATCAATAAAAGCAGTAGAAACTCTATTATTGCCTGTACTGAGTGACCTTATATACTCATTTATATTATTTTAAGGTCCGTATCATATTAACAGAACACTTATGTTGAATTCAGAATACAATATAAGTACTAAACTGATGTCCAAAACCAGTTAAATCTTTTAAACACGAGGTTCCAGTATAAAAGGGTTAGGCCGGCCCCTTTTTCGACCCTTTTCATGAAATTTGAATAAATTTTGAAATGTAATGGCAGCCATTGATAAAAAAAACAACCCACTTTCAACAATTTGAGTTCATTTAGACCATAATCATGAAACAGTTTCACTTTTTTTAACAGTAAATGAAATCTTTGGCATAATACCGTTCTACTTGTGGGCGTATGCCATGAAAGGCTGCATGCTTCACAAGACAAAAGTAGATCAACAAACAACGTTGATCGAGGCCAGCATTTTTTCGCTATTTTATTCGGTGAAACTTTGCTTCAGGAATTAAAATTCATAGTTGTAACACTAATGAAATTAAAATCAGCCAAATACTGTAGATTGTTTGCTTTGTTTTGAAATTGTGAACCTAATCTAAGTGCAAATAAAATGCAAATCAAAAAGCACACCACAGCTGGCAGAGAGCACAGACCTTTATAGATGCTAACTCAATGCCGGATGATTGGCAACTGAACGTGTGAAAACCTGGGCTTAGCCCTTTTGTACTGGAACCTTGTGTTTAAGGGATTTTATAAAATCTCAGAAAATCTGAAAATCTCCAAAAATTTAGTCTTCAAAACTACAATTATAAAGTTGCTAGCTAATTTCCCTAAAAAACAAACATGCTGTTAATTTTGTTTTAAAAAGCCTCCCCCAAATCATAAACCCACCAATATAAGTTAATGATTTGAATGTTTAATTTAGCCTTAACTATTAAACTTTATGACTCAAACCAAACAAACTCACATGTAAAAAGGTTTACTTACTGCTTCTTTTAGTTTAAGCCTCAGCAAAGTGTACAAAATAAGAATGATGCCAAAAGCAAGGAACTTCCACAAGTAATCTGTCAAAATCATGCATAAAACTTGCTCCTGAAGCGAAAGGTCTTTAAAATTTTCTTCTGGAATGCCCCTGGCTGTGTAATTGTATGGGTTGTAAGTTCTAATCCAGCACCAGCCTGCGGCACCAAGATAACCACTGCAAAAACATGAAAAAAATAGTAATATATAATTTATATGCAATGTTAAAACTAAATTGAGTACCAGCAACAATATTTACAATGCTGTGAAATCAAATTAAAACTATAAGTACTAAATCAAATCACAATAAAATGAAACCAAAGATGGACAAAAACAACATTATTTTACTAACAACTTTTTCAATTGTACATGTATATGCACTCAGTGTCACATCTCAAATGAAAGACAAAGAATATTGATAATTATAAAAAAGTAACATATAGCAACATATACAGCTATAAATAGAATACATAAATTTTCAACTATAATACTGCCAACTAAATCTTACATTTATTCCATTTATGTGCCTTTCTACATATATACTTCTGAAGCTTCAATTTTTTAGATTTCATGTCTGAGTATTTTTGAACCATGAAAGAAATAATGGGAAGGAAAAAAAGCTGAAAACTCTTCACAAGGTCCTTTTGATTCAGCAATCAATTGTCATCTAAAAAATATATAGATTGGTACATATTTTATTATTGTTATTATTATTATTATTATCATTATCATTATAAATATTATTAAATACTATTATTGGAGTATTATGTATTACAGTGTTGTGGAGCAATCTGTTAAAGTAAATAACAGAGTGACAAAGTTTCGCTGATTGGTCTGCAGTCATGTAAATGTACCCCAGATAGACACCCAATCTTAACTACAATTAATGTGACCTTACCTTCTACCAAGAACTTGAAAAACAATGCACAAACTTGCCACTATCAACGGCACAAACCAGCAAGTTAGGTGAAACCACAGCAACATCTTTTGAGCAAGATGGGCCTGTCTTCGAACTGTTGTGATATAAAGATAAATTGCCAGTGCAGCTGTCCAGAATGTGGATGCCATCACTGCAAAGACGCAAAAAAAAGCTTGTACAATGCAGGCACTTAGCCCAGAAATATGCCACACACCCACAACATGGCAAATTGCAACCAAGAAGTCTGCAAATGTGATGTACACTAAAATGTTTCTAGAATTTGAGCGAATGTCTGTCCACAAGAAATGCGAAACAAAAATGAGAAGGGCACCAAGAATTGAGAGTGCTCCAGATATGGTTGTCAGAAACCGAGTAGCAGGGAACGTCGTCCAGTTGTCAGGAGTTCCAGTGCTGTTTGTTAAGTTCGCAGTTATAGTAGTTGGTGGTATAAACCCTTTGAAGAACATGCCAGCCTGTCAACTGAACACAAGATAAGCACACATTATAACTTTCAGCCCAAAATACATCAAATGACATGTTGCTATAATAAATTCTCCCTACCTAGTGCTATACTTTTCAAAAAAAAAACTAGATTAGGAGAAATTTGTTTTTCATCAGCAGTGAAATTCTTATTACCAAATATAACCTTATTTTGTATAAGTAATGTAAGAAGAATTAAGGAAGATATTTATAATGTGACCAAGGCTGAAATGGTGTACTTACAAAGCATTTTCTTCAGGAGAGAAGACAACTGCTTTTGCTATAGGTTCATTTTGATTATAGTGCAGTGCAGAAATTAAGAATCCTCCGAGACATGTAATATAACTTACCCACGATTACAGCCTCAATTGTTCTTATGTTGTTCATATTTCCTGATTAATTAAGGAATTTACACATGTACATCTCAATCTATGTACACAGATCAAACAAAGTTAATTCTAAAAATTGATTGATCGAAACTTCACCCTGCTGATTGTTCCCAGCTTGTTCTTAATTTTAAATATTTCCAATTCCAGCCAGCTGGGTGTAAAATCTAATTGGCTGGCAGTCAGTTCTTTTTTCTATAATTCAAGAAATGTCGGAGTGTTGATTAATTGAAAGACCCTAATATTTATCAAGAAAAATCAAGGGCTTTTGTTAACTACAGTATGATTTCCATTCACATTTCCTGGTTTAAGGAATTTATGTATACATCTCAATCTGTGTACACGGATCAAACAACTGAAAATTCTTAAAACTTATTGATACAAACTACCAAGCT
>JAOBAT010127398.1:0-12767 GCA_026413305.1 Hydrozoanthus tunicans
CCGAGAGACTGGGCCTACGGTTTAACGTCCTTATCCGAGAAGACGCGAAGGTCTAACCGTTTGCAGATGTTAGGGCAGCACCTTCTCCTCAGTTTTTTTAAGACCCTGAGTGAAGGTCCGGCACCGGGAATCGAACCCGGCCCTCCCGCGCGAAAGACTGGCGCCTTACCAACTGGGCTAACCAGGCGGCGGTATTTTGTTTTCTTGAAATGCTGGGAACCCTGTACTGTGAACCCACGTTTCCGAGAGGAGTGTGGGCAAGTGTGGGGGGTGTCTTCGGTTGGTTGGTTCTCTCTCTTTCACTGTAGCTCTGTAGCTCAGTGGTTAGAGCGCCTGCCATGTGATCGAGGTGTCATGGTTTGGATTCCAACTCGGGGCAGTTAAGTTGGGTTTTTTCTATATCGGTTCCTCTTACACTTCCTTTGGTTCATTATAGCATGTCAGAGTTTGACATGTAAGAAGATGACCACAAAAACATAACTACAGTACTTGGGTTTGGATTGTAACATCTTGTTATCGCTTTTTAGTTTCAAGAGCAACATACTTGCCCTTACCCGTACACGGCTCTCTACCTAGACACAGAACTTTTAATGTTTTGATCACGAATTTGTACTTTAACCCGCAGTGTAAAGTTGGTGGTATCATTATGATGGGGGACTCGAAAGCAGACGAACCAGAGGATCTGATCGAACCCCTCCCTGGTAAGTAGAAACCCCTGCTTGTCCAACAGCGCCAGTAATGTCTGATCTTGTCGTTTTATTTGCCTCACAGTCAGGGTTTGTACAGTCTGGAAAAGTCCTTGAGTTCCATTTATCCCTTGAAAAGCCCTTGAATTCCTGGCGGAGTCCTTGAAAAACTCCTTGAATGCCATTAATCCCTTGAAATGCCCTTGAATTCCAGGCGGAGTCCTTGAAAAGTTTTGAACTTCATTTATCTTTGATAAGTCCTTGAATTTTTGTTGAACTCCTTGAAAAGTCCTTGAACTACCTCCGGCTTTGAGTGTGGTAGAACCGGAATCAAACTGTTAAGACCTCAGATACTCTTTACCTGCGTTCACAGCCGTGACAAACGAGTCAAATTACAACTAAACAAACCTTTATTTGTTGCTGAAATAGAAAGTAAATCAATAAATTATCATGTGTAGGATGCCTACTGCAATTGGTTCGGCACCGTTAAACTTTTGACCAATGGTAGAACATTTTAGGAGGAGCCATCCATCGTAGTGAGCGTAGTTGTTTGAACAAACATTAGGGGAGGTAATGAAACTATATAGTTCATAGAACAAAGAAAGTGTGTGGTGCTTTTTATTTTAAAGGTGGATTGGTCCTTCAAAATTCAATTCGGTCCTTAAAAGTTCCTTTAAAAAATCCTTGACAAAGTATGGCTACACAATGCAATATTACCTGTAACGTTGCGCGCAATAAAAGAATTGCACCAGGCTTCTCTGAAACTGTTACTTGCAACGTTGCGTGAAGTAGAAACCGATCCTACTCCTGCAACATTGCAAGCAACGGATTTCACCGTGTGGCCACACCAAGGATTTCAGCTGCGCGCAACGTTGCATGCAATGTTACACCGTGTAACCGCCATGCCTTGATTCCATGCAACTTACAAATGAGGCACATGCAGAAATACCGCAACCTTTGTTTCTGTTTCATAACAGCTGCAACAGCGATTGGAATGGAGGAAGAAGGGGATGAGCCAGAGCCGCCGGAACCATTCGAGTATACAGAAGACGACTGAGCTCCTTTTCTTTTAGCTCTCAAATACCTTTACTGCGCATCAAGCATCCTCGATAAACCCTCATTGCTCCTCATTCAAGAGGTCGTCTTGACCTGCTCGGATAATTCTAAATAAACCATTTTCCAGTTCCATGCACCGCTGATAGAAATACTGTCGGCGCACGTACTCAGGATAAGCCTCAAACTGAAGTAATATTCACTAATTTTAGCGAGAAAAGGTGTTATTCAAAACTCAGTGTGTTGTTTTATTTTAAAATTCAACAATTTGTGAATATTTTACTTCAGTTCGAGGCTTACCCTGAGTACGTGCGCCGACAGTCTATTTTTATCAGCGGTACCTGGAACTGGAAAAGGGTCTGTTAAGCCCAGCAGTTTTGACTTGGAAATCAGCCATGAGGAGTGCTTCTTCCAAGACTAAGACAAAGTCAGCGAGTGCTGTTTAAGTAAACTGGTGTTATAATTTTTGACAAGTTTTTGAACTTTAATCGTGCTATTACCTAGAGCTCATGAGAGCAAACTTTAGTCTCTTTTGAGCTTATAGAATGAGGATGACAAAGAAAATATGTTGTACATGACCTTTCTTCGTAGTTCCTGTTTTGACTGTTCTGCATGTCTTATATGCTTGCTCACCAAAACAGTTAAAACTAAAGAAATTGTTTGTTTTTTTTTACTTGATGTTTAAACAATAGGCAAACATCTATAAAAATAAAAGTCATCAAAACGTCAAAAGCCTATGCTGCCTTGTTTTTGAATTCTTTCCTCAATTTTTCCCGTTTCATTTTTCACTGTCAACTCTGCATTTAGCATCTTTGCACTTACCAATTTTTATTTATAAAATAACCCTAGTGAATCTCGCGCGCTGGTTGGTCGAGAGCGCAAAAACCGTGCTTTGTAAGAGAGCACAGGGCACGCTTTTGAAAGTGTCAAGTGAACATTGTACGAACCACCGAGACTATGGTTAAAACCATGATCTCGAAGTTTGATTAAAAGTGGATAGAAGTGCAGCGCTGCATATATCATCTGTCGTGAATGATGTGGTCAAATGTTTCAAACATTGGAACAAAAGAACTTGTATTTTCAGCATGATGTGGTCGCCATAACTGCGAAATTTACCAACAGAAGAATCTGCGACCTCTCGAGTTGTGTGTAAATCGAGCAGGAACCTCGTTGGAATTGGCATTGATCCAGTCGAACACAAAGAGATCAGATGGTGCCGGCATCTATGGTCACGAGAAAACAGTTATATACTCCGTAACACTCGGAGATCGGAAGTGGCGTAAGAAGAAAGAAAACAATTTGCGCTTTAAGAGATGCAATTTTTGTTTGTTATCTTCAACACAAATCATAGTCGAGACTCAGATCGAGGTTTCACTAAACCATTTTCTTGCTTTTTTCCCCATTTCTTTAAAAAAAAAATCTTATTTATGCTATAAAAACGCGCGCGCTTGTGATAAATTAGCAGGTTTTTAATTTGCCTTGACTTCAACGTAATATGTAACCATAGTCACCCTCTCCTAACGATGATGTAACACACTATTTTACGAACATGATATAAAAGGCAAATACTAAGATCATCTTGTATAAGACACCAGACAAAGTATTCTATGCTGTTGCTAAATTTTGCTCTTATTTAGCTATTTTACGTAGTAACTGATTCGGTGATAGCCTTTTGGGGATTAGTTATGTTATTAATATGCTTTTCGAGATAGATAAACGACAAAAAGCCCTCTCTTCCTGTTTTCTCTAAGGAGCAAATTAGGTAACGCAGGTGAAGGCACATCGTTCAATTGTTTACCACCAGCTACATTATAGCTGTGTAATAGCAAAATGAAGTGAAAGAAATGTTTATCTGCAATTTAGACACGGCATCCCAGGGATACTAGTATTGTAGACTTTCACATGCTGAGAGTTTCAATTTAGTAGTTCCAAGTTGTTTTGGAAGTCTTGGCCATAGTAATAAAACTTTTACATGCTAAAATGTATTTTTAACTGTGTTTATGGTTCATCATGACATGACTTGCGGCAGTTTTAAGTTACGTTTTTCATTTTTGAAAATAAATGTATATGCTAATATTGCACTTTTAAAGATATTAAGTGGATCAAAAAATAGTTTCATGAAAAGTAGTCTTAATATTTTATTCGTGGTCTCAGTTTTGTCAGTGTGCAAAATACTTGGCTTCCCTGACCGGTAATTAAGGCGATATTTCATCTTTTCATTTCTCTTTGTTTCGGCAATACAAAAACGTAATACTTGTTAATGGATTTATAGAAGGGTGGCGTGAATTTTCAAACTCGACGAATAAGCATTTAGCTTATTTTAAGATAGTCAATTTGATTTTCAATAGCGCTTTCTGTTAATCAAATTCCTTTTCACTGATTTCAAGTCGATCCCTTTTTAGCCAGGCACAATTAACATAAGTAAAACCTCCTGCTAGCAGATTTTTGCGCCCAGGAGCAAAACAAGCTGTCATAGCTACAATGGTAAGAAACAACAATCGCCATTCCATTGAAAAGTGATTGTTCACTTTACGGATCGAATCACGCCAACAGTTGAAGAAAAGCTCCAGGCATGCAGCTTTGGTTTTCAACTCCGCTGTTTACGAACACTTTTTAATTCACTTTGAGGCCATTTACTGTCGATTTAATTCGTCTTTACATTTGTTGTACTAGTTCAAGTCCAACCGGGGAATTAGTTTTTAAGTTGATCGACTTTCAAGCAACTGCGCTTCAAATTATTACTGAGTCTTGTAAACAGATTTGCATTCGATATCATGACTTAATTCTCTCACGTCTGGAGCTATCATATCATTTCTATAAACAGGTACGCTTTACTTTACAACTTTACATGAATAACACCTTTTTACACAATAACTATTTTTCAATAAATTGTTAGAAGTTCAGATTTGATTATATGATCAAAACAGTAGTAGTAAATCTGAGTTCTCAAATGTTTTGATTTCAGTCTCCAGACTGAAAGACCAGAACTTGGAATTTTTGGCCAGGCCACGTCTAAGGTATTGTTCCAGTAAGACAACACGATGCAAAACGTTTCCATAACTAACGAGTCGCTATTGGCCTTGGACATAGGGAAAAAGGACGTGGCATGCCAAGGGAAGACTGTGAAGTACTTCTCTCGCTATGCCGACTGGGAAGAAAGGGTGAGTATAGACTATAGTATAGTGTAAAGAATGTCTTGATATGTTCTAAAAGCTTTCGAAAACAACAGTGATTGATAAACACTTTTAAAACTATTTATTCTTCGAAATACTCCAGTTCTGCTTCATCTGTCTTGTTAGAGCGATATGCAACAAATGCTTTCATTGCGATTACCGGTGTATCGCGGGAACGCTAATTTTTACTAGAGTCAACTTTTAGAGCTATTTCGCGTTAAATCTTCATCCAATACAATGTTTTAGTATAATATTATTAATCAGTGCTCTTTTTTAGCGAACGCTGTTTTCTGGCAACACAAAATGTCTTTCATACCAGAAATTAAGGAAACTTGAAACATTTTAAGTGTTTCTTTGTTCTGTATCTCGTGGATATCAAAACCATTGTTCAACCAAAGTTTTCGTTTGTTTCAAAACATTTAATCAATAACATAACTACCGGAACTATTTTGTAAGTGATTATCGAAAACAAGCAATTAAGTTTTTACTAAAACAAACCATACAAATACTTTTCCAAATGTTTTAATACTAAATCCGTTTGAGTATGAAATCTTTGCAACATACAAAATCGATATCGTTGACAACATATACAATGTGTCCACAGCAACAAAGAAAACAATACTTTTTTTCAATTCTTAATTGCAATGGAATGTTTGACGTCATTTGATATAAATCTCAACTCAAAGGGAGATAGAGCGAGATTTCAATGATAGGTTTACAGTCAAACGAACACGTACTACCAAGAGGTCTCACGGAAATGCCACCTCATAGTCACAAGCGCAATGCACAAAATAAACATATCACGAAATTCTTCACTTGTTTTCATCGGAGTTACATTAACAGTTTAAACAAATTATAAAATTTGCTCATTCACCGACTTCTTTGCGTAGCTACTTAATATCCAGCGTTTATTTAACAATTAGTTATTCCAGCGCGCGGTTGATACAAGAAGAAAAAACAGCCAAAGATGCGCGTAGCGCCAAGTTGGTTGTAAATCATCTCTTATCAAACAAATGGAATAATTGTTTTATTTAGTTTATAAATTTATAATTTCCTAAATTTATCGGTACTTCAAATGACAGCTGAAATTTATTGAGAACCATATTCCAGCTCTATAAAACTGCACAGTCAGTTTTTATATATCATAGTCAGTTCTCATATATCTCAGTTCTCATATATAACAATCAGTTCTCATATATCATAGTCAGTTCTCATATATCACAGTCAGTTCTCATATATCACAGTCAGTTCTCATATATCACAGTCAATTCTCATACATCACAAACAGTTCTCATATATCACAGTCAGTTCTCATACACCACAGTCAGTTCTCATATATCACAGTCAGTTCTCATATATCACAGTCAGTTCTCATACACCACAGTCAGTTCTCATATATCATAGTCAGTACTCGTATATCATAGTCAGTTTTCATATATCAAAGTTAGTTCTCCTATATCATAGTCAGTTCTCAAACTCTTAAAGTTATCTGGTCAAAATTTCACCCTGGTGATTGTTCTTAGCTTGTCCTTAATTGTTGGGCATTCGAATCTCAGCCTGGGTTTGGATAAAGTTTGTTCTTATGTGTACTATAGCGCTTGTTTGTGTTTTTATACGATTTCTGCAGAAGAGAAGAATTTCGTTGCTGTTTCCTTATGTTCCTCGTCCCGGACTTTCTGCAGTCTCGACGCGTTCGTCAGATTCGTCAGGCAAAGCAAACTCGGGGACGAACCTTAGAACAGGCAAACTACGATACGAAGACGAACAAGGAAACGGCCGATCAAGGGAGCTGGAAGAAGAAGAGGAGCAATTTGGAAGTTTACGACAGAAGAAACGTCTTAAAAAGGGCGTCAGGGGAAACAAAAACAAAACTTCAAGCAAACTTCCCAAAATTAGCGATCATCAAAAAAGTATAGACAGACAAAGCACTCTTGCTAAAAAACTGGAAGATGTTGGACGGCTGGGCTCAAAGACAGACTGTAGCGCTGAGCATGATAAAGACAACGAGCAAAATCTAAAATACGGGTTCGACTTAAGTAGAGATCCAAAGCTAGGTATGATTTTTAAAGTTCTTAACAATATTGGGTCGTCATCGGTTCCGGTCTTTGCGGTTTGGATTTAGGTCTAGGGAGGGCTGTCCAGTTACTTCCCTCTCTTGGGTTGAGGTAGATCCAATGCTAAGGTTAGGCCCCGGGGGGAGGTACTTCGGAGTCAAAAGGGTAAGGATGACCGTCGGAAAAGACCCAAAATACCCTAAAAGGTACCACGGGATAAAAAAATTTCCACCCCAAAAAATACCTCTCGGTTTTAAACTTGCCCTAAAAATACCATTTTTTCCTTGAAAGCTAGCAGATCGGCGCAAAGTCCCACGTGATAAAATATGCAGTGAATAAAGGCGCGCGCGTATTAGAACGTTGGTCAAAGGACTTTTTTTTAAACATCTTATCAGTATGCACGTTTGCTAAAACACGGGAATGCAAGCAGTCCAATAGCTTGGGGTTTTTCAACCCTAAAAAACACCATGCTCTTGGTTTACCACAGAATTTCTTTTAACAACCCCTGAAAAACATCAGACTGACAATTTTAACCCCTAAAAATACGACGGTCACACCTACCATCCCAATATAGGGAGTACCCCCCCCCCCGGGGGGATTAGGTTTAGTTTTAGGTTAGGGGTAGGAGTGGGTTGTTCATACGACACGAACCAGTATTAGTCTTCGGTATCTAACTTGAGCAGTATAGCACGCAGTTTTTCTTTTGCTTTCGACCATCGGCATAGTCAAGATTGTACTATATAACTTGCGCTTGAGTTCGGGTTTGTGTTAGTGATCGTGTTTTTGTTCGGGTTTGTGCATGGTCGTGTTTGTGTTCGTGCTTTTATTTGTGTTCGTGATCGAGATTGTGTTCGAGTTTGTGTTTGGATTTGTACATGGTTGTGTTTGTGATCGTGATCGTGTTCGTGTTCTGGTTTGTGTTCGGGTTTGTGCATGGTCGTGGTCGTGTTGGTGTCGGTGTTCGTGTTTGTGATCGTGTTCTGGTCGTGTTGTGTGGCGATACACCATACATTTGCACCTTTTAAATCGTTTGTTTTCATGTATTCGCGTAATGGGCAACCTTTTTGCGGATTATGAAATATAAAATAAATAAATAGATGCGATTATCGTGGCCATGATTAAAGTTATTGTGATCGTGTTATTGAATGTTCATATTCTAGTGTTAAATAATAATTGCGTTTAATATTATTAACACTTTCTTCAATCTCTGCTACGTTTAGGCATTGAGTTTACTCGTCCGTACACATTTTCCTATCTGCCCGCGCTCTACCGCCATGGCAGACCAAAGGTCGATGGGAAAAAGACAAAAAGGCCAATCAGAAAGTAGAAACAGTACTTACAACAACTGGTCGTGCACACGCCAGCCACTGAACAAAGTTAACAAACCGCATCCTACAGCGGCTGTTGGAACACTGGACTGACACTTGTTCATAGTTGGCACAATACCTAAGAGATGGTACTCTGCCATTATAACACTATTCTTCCGAGTCAACGGAATGAAACTGTTCAATTTTTGTGTGTATAAATACTGTAAGTTTTTGACACTCGTGGCTGGCGAGAATAATCGATTGTAACTGAAAATTATCCATGTCTGGAGAATGAAATGTATTTATAGTGTATAGCCAACGTAATGATGAGCTGTAGTAAATACTCCACCTCTCAAAACAGCCAAACAAATAAAAGTTACTTCATCGTGAAAAGATAAAGATGATTTCAGATGGTAATGGTGTAGCAAAAAGAGAAATCATGACCATTGGCATTGAGGAGAGGCTGATATTGAAACTCTCGCAAAAGCTCGCAAGAGCTCAAGATATTATTGTCTATATGAAACGTCACATCGAAGTGTCGGCAAGCGCTGTTTGAATTGTACACATGTTGTATTGCATTATATTGTACTGTTTTGTATTGCATTGCATTGCATTATGTTGTATTGCATTGCATTGCACTGTGCTACATTGTATTATATTGTATTGTTTTTGTGTTATACTGTCTTGTATTATATTGCATGTTTTGTATTGTGGTGTACTGTATTTTATTGTTTTGTATTTTACTTTGTTTTATTGCTATGTATTGTGGTGTACTGTATCGTATTGTATTATATTATATTGCATGTTTTGTATCATATTGTATTGTGATGTACTATACTGTATTGTGCTGTTTTGTATTATGATATTGTATTGTATACTATTGTATTGCATTGTATTATAAGATTTTCTCCCCAGGAAAATCTTAAAATTTTGTGCTTCTAGTAAAGTAGTCTTGCTAGAAATGCATCTAGGCACTGTTTTTAGCATCATCCTACGTGCTGAGTAGAGATAACGCTTGTTGATAGTTTCTGGCCACAAACCAATTTTCTTAGATAACCTTTTGACTCTATAAAGTGCTCATTTTTTTCGACGACGCAAATCCGCAAAGCTGGTAAAAACTCTGGACAAAAGCCTGCATTGGGTGAACTGTCTGCAACATAATTTTGAAATCTAGTAGATTAGCAACACAAAATGCCATAACATCCAACATTTATAAGTCAGCCGGCATGGCGATAATTTAACGTACCTCATTTCTCCTTTCTATAATTAACTCTGATCTGGGTCATAGTAGTCTAACAGTAACATATTCCTGAACGAAGTTTTCGTTAAGTCAACAGAAAGGATAAAAACAAAAAGATTCTTAAATCGTCTTCAAAGACTTTTTTACCTTAATTTCGAGGAGTTGAAATGAAAGTCAACAGTCCGGTTATTCAATCGTTATTATGAAATCAACCATAACTTGATTAAGGATTCTTGAGCTCCCATAACCTGTAACTTTGATAACGTTTTAGCCTACCTTAGGCTTAAGCAAGTGGCTTTAAAACATACGGTTAGATAACAAGTTCTGATTTCCAGCTTTCCCACTACCTAATGGGCCTTCATTACCAAATTAGTTTTAAAAAGCTTGCTGCATGACAGTTTGTCTGCAAAAGTGACAGTAATCCATGTTACGCTTGAGCGGATTTAAAAGCATGTTTTATGCAAATTAGTGTTTGATTTTTTCGTAGTTGATGACAAAATACAGAATTGACGCTTATATATGGCCTACGAAGCTGGCTGACGGGAAGTTCAACTTTGATTTGAAACTATGTCTTTTCACAGCTGTCTGATTGTTTTCGTACTCCTAGCAAACGGTAAGTAATTCGAATTAGTTACTGGCTATGAAAGATTAAAACGCTTTCACATTTAATAACTGAGTTATTTGATCTCTGCAACAGAGAGATTCGTTAGAGAATTTCTCAAGCATGTAGAAGTATTTTTCTAATAACTTTGCTCACAAGCTTTACAACTGAACTCGCAATGTTTTGAGTCTTGATCGTGCACATTACTTGTAAGTCTCTCTTTTTTTTTAGGGTACTGGCTCGAAAGCCCGCACAGACGATTCTTTTCGACTGCACAAGGTAATCATCTTTGTTTCGTTTACGAATCGAAAATATGAGATATTGCAAAGTTCACAGCAAAAGAATGACCCTAAAAGTTAAATGTCCGAACTGAGAAAATTGTTTTATCGAACCTAGTTAGGTCTAATGTGCATGTCGAATAATTTTCTACTGGTTCAGACGGTCCCATATGTGTCAAAATAGTTTCAATTGATCTATCAACAACTAACTGATACCAAAGCATTTAAAACAAACTTACTGAATTTTTCTAATATCAATATTCACGTCCTTGTAATATTGCTACTAATATCTTTCATTGTTGTAGCGAATAGTTACTTTCACTTGCCTTTCGCATTAATAGTTTCGCTTCGGAAGCTCTTTAGCGTCATTTGATCAATTATCGTCTAATATTCAAAATCTTTTGTATAAATACCGCGTAGTTAATTAAGGAGTTAATAAACATTAATTACGACACATCACAAGTCAACTGTAAAATTAAACGATATTATATAATTTTATTAAGGAATCAACAAAATTGATATGGCCTCCTCTGAATAGCCCTCGGCTCTCGTTTTTAGGCAACAAAACACTGAGTTAAAGCCAAAAGACTGGTAATTAAGATCAAATTTAGTAGAAGTTTTAAGTTTGTTTATTTGCCTCTTTCATATTTTATTATTATTTTTCCTTTTTTGATGTTCTTGTTTTTTCCCATTTTTAAAACTGGTTCTTATGTGAAGCTTGATTTGATAAAACAGTTATGTGATTCGTCGAGGGAAAAAAGGCAACTTCATTCCCCTAGCCATTATTCATTGGGAAAATGTTTTTCGTTGTCCGTATTATTGTTTACTGATATTGTTATTGTTATTGCTTTTAGAACTCTGTGACTCGGCCCTAGGCCTTCAGGATGGATGGATTGAGGACGCTTCGATCACAGCATCTTCCCTAAAAAGTATCGATGCGGATCCGGGTCGCGCGCGCCTCAACGGATCGGGGGCCTGGATGCCAAAAAGCCAACTCTCTACTGAAATGCTGCAGATTCATTTCGAGAGCGAGGCAACAGTTAAAGCTGTCGCTATCCAAGGACACCCGGACAGTGACTTCTGGGTCACACAATATGTGCTAGATTTCAGCGATGACGGCGAGGTGTGGCGTATTCATCCGCAGGTGCGATAAAGGGGTGAAGAGGGAACAGTTTATATTGGTAAATTCTCCAAACTGGAGCCCACACGGTTCATAGAACATGATTGGGAATATTTTACTTTTCATCTTCAGTAATTTTTTTTGCTTGATCGATTATCGTTTTCTCAGTACCGCAACGTATGGTTTTTCTTACGTCATGTAAGGAGAAGTTGATAACCGACTGGGGCTGTAAGGGTGGAATAGATAATAATTTAGTTTTTCCCTATATGATTCCTTATTTAATGTCGAACTGTTTCAGTTTTTAAGTCAATGAGCATCTAAAATAGTAAATTTAAACTTTCTAGCCTGCATAGCGAGAGCTTAATCAGCTTTAGACTTGGCCACGCTTTCATTTTTCATCGAGAACTGGATCGGGGATCTAAGGTAGAAGATCTTCTCCTCGTCTCAGTACTCTTTAATTGCTGCTGAGGCGTAAACAGTACCAAATGAGCGCCTGTTAAGAAAGGCTACAAACCCAAATGCAGATCGCATCTTTATATCTCTGACATTATTGTTTGTTGACCAAAGATCTTGAACGGCAGCGTGGACAGGAATACAATCGTCAGAAGTGAACTGTCTACTGTCAAGAAGGCCCACTACATGAGGATCAGACCTTTGAGCTGGCACGGGGCTATAGCTTTGCGAGCAGAGGTGTACGGCTGTATAAAAGGTTACTTTTTAATGCTTTTTTAAACCTTTTTAGTACTCAAGAAACAGGGAAGTTTAGTCCTCCTTTATAGCCGGTGCATTAGGCCAGCGGTTAGCGTTGCTGATTCAATGTACATAAGCGTCATGGGAGACCAATGTGCTATGTTTTTGTGCAAGACACTTCACCGATTTTGACTAGTCGACTCAGCTGTTTAAAAGAGTTGTCACGTTGCAAAACGTATTGTTCGTTAAATCTTTTGTCGGAGCACGCGGTGACCTTTTGTTGTAAGTTCTTTGTTTGCAAATGATAAAGGAAAACATGACTTGTAAAATAGCAGCTTTTCGACCCTGCTCTTGTAGAGTAAGGACCGTCCCGCTTGGCTGAGGCTTTAGTTGGTGTTGGCCTTTTGGTCAACAGAAACTGCAGCCGAAACCAAAGCGGGGCTGACTGGTTCACCCTAACTCTGAAAACCTTTATTGAGAAATAAAGCAAGCCCCAAAGCACGTTCCTACAGAGTACCAGTTCTGCTGGGGGCTAATCTGCGATGGAATAGTTTCCTGCCCTGGG
>JAOBAT010127409.1:0-35785 GCA_026413305.1 Hydrozoanthus tunicans
GGGCGAACGAAGTTGCAAGCCTTGTTAATTATTATGTATAGAAGCGAAGCCGCGTGAGGGTCGCACGACAGAAACCCCCCCCACCATCCTTAAATGAAATTTTCACTGTCCCATAATGTATACTCTATGTAGAACAATCGTCCGTATTTCAAAACTTGAGAAATATATTTTGAGTACGTCAGTTACGAGGGAAAGAACCTTTTTCTATGTTTTCTATTTCTGTTGTTTTCTCTTTTAAAGTATACGTTTACCATCACTGTTAAAACATGCCATCTTTCTCGAACGCCAACTTGGCTCAGCCACGCAACTGGAGTATTTAGAATTTTTAAATACCTCTTGTAGAATCCGTCTGATGCCTTCTCTTGGGGCGTCCGGATACGCTGGGTCTACAGAAAGCAGCTTCATTACTCTAACTTTGCCTCCAGGACATTCAGCATAAACATCTGTGAACGTTCCGCCTCTGTCGATGGCAAACCTAAACTTTTCACCCTCTTCGGCCGCCATGTTAAGTGCATGAAAAGCCACAGGTCGCCCCAATCCCACGACTATGAGTACTTTCAAGTTCTTTATTTGTACTCCGAGGAGCCCGAGTAAACCATTCAAAGTACAATCTTTGTTGTCTACTTATTTAACCTCACTTTCCCCTATTCCAATAAAATTATTGCTAAAAATTTTCAAATTTTAACTTTCCACGGATAAGTTTTTTGAGTTATAGTTCCACAAGTACCGCGAGTAATACTGAGCCTGGGTGAGACCCGTGCATTTCATGTGAGGATCGCATGACAAGCCCGGAGAAGATGGCGCGACATGGCTGAGTGGCGTAGCCAGCTGGCACGGGGAAAAGAATATTATTGAAAAATTGTTTGAATTGTATTCAATAAAAAGAAGAAAGGGACCAAATTTTAAAGCACATGTTAAAATTGTTATTTTGCAACGAATGCAGTTATTAACGGTTATTAATACTCGGCCAAAAACCCCCGATGTTGATGTTACAAAACCTAACTAATAAATAACGTTTCATTCCCCAGGCGGTGTCTACCTCTTTAAAACGTCTAGCTACGGATCCATCGTTAAAACCTTTTTTTTCTTCCAGGAAAGACAGTGTCTAGCATTGTCACATCTTCGCTAGGTTTTGTTATTTTAGTGCATTTCTGGCGAATTCAGAAACGCAATTTTCAAAAATTTAACAAGGAAGCATGCCCCCGGACCCCCCAGAAATGTTCGTGCTTTAGGCGCTCGTCGGCTAAATGGACCTGCAAAATTTTCAGGTACTTGCTCACTCTACTGGGTCGGCGCGACAAATTAAAGCAAATTTGGCGCCACAAAGCAGATTTGATACTCTTGGATGGACTATTTGGTCTCGACTGACAGCCTGGCACGTGCGTCTATAGTACAAGGTATCCGACATCTATTTTTCAGATTATTGTTGATACATGGCCCTGTGCTTTCTAAAGCCCTAAAGGCGCATTCTGATTGATTTTTAAGCAACTCATTATAACTGACAAATAAGAGCATACAGTTTAGTAGTGCAGCTAACAAAAAATTGACTATTGAGAAATATACCCAAAACAGTAAAGCTAAACTCGCGAAAGACACAATATATACTATCTGTAATTTTTTTTCTTCGCAGAAATAAAAATAGGCCCGCAATGCGTGCGTGTAGCTACTGCGTTCTTATTTCCATAGGTATGTGAATACGCCATACGGTGCTGTTTAGTGTGTACAGCTATTTTAGAAAAGGTTGTCGTAAGGACTACGCGCTCATACCACTTACTGTTTAGTTACGGATTACATAAGATTCGTACATTGAATGACTAGCCCTATTGTTCGAGATAAGCGGTTGTTCGACAAATGACTGACATTCTGCAACATGGAAATTGGTCGGTACTCGGCCCAGACAATAGGTTTGTACGACTCGACAATATCTTTTCGAAATCTTATTTTCAATGGATTTTTCTCAGTAGCCGGAGCTCAGATGCGGCTAACAATAACAAAAACATGAGGCGTTGTTTTCTCACTTTGAGTAACTGCAGACGTAGATGCGGCTAACAATAACATAAACACATGAGGCAATGTTTTCTCATCAAGCAGTGAGAAAAATTCTCGGGAGTCTTTGTACGACTAAGTCTTGTGGTTAAACTTACAGTGGGAAAAAATCTTGGGAAAAATCGTGCGGTCTTACACAGCGTACCAGCCTGAAATCGACTCTATCCATCCAATCAATGGCGCGAATCAGTACAAGATTGCGGTAGCCTGGGACGGGTTTAAGATATATACCCCAGGATGCATCTCGGTAGATCACCAAAAACCATGTTGGATGTGATGGCAGATATTTAGTGGTGAGCAGTTATAAGATTTAGGCTTTTATTTTCCTTTTTTCCGTGTCAAACCGTTAGTGGTTTTCTAACGAACACATAATTCTTATTTTTATTGAATGAAAAGAGTTTTTAGGTTGATGGTTTACTGTAGTCTTCGAACTGTTTACGTGTTTATACTCTCGCTGTTTTTCGTCAGTTGATGCTGCCAAATCGATGATAAACATTCGTTTTTCTGATTTGAAAAAGTTAAGAGGAGTAGCGACTCCCGGTTTTCGACGCGAAGAAAAGTACACTTTTAGTTTCAGTTCGATTTTTGCCGAAGAAGTTGACGAGACAAAAAAAAAACAAATAGACCGATAAAAATGGATTCGCGACCTCCAAGAGCCCGAGGGAGTTATCGTGGCGTTGGACGAGGTCGTGGCCGAGGTCGAGGCCGTGGCCGCGGTCGTGGTCGAGGTCGGGGGTTCTCTCCTTTTGATTCAAGAAACAAAGAAAAAGAGGGAGGTAGATATAATGAAGATAGGAGCTCTAGGGGACGAAATGGAGAGAGAAGATCTAGAGATCGAGATGGTGATAGAAGATCAAGAGATCGAGATGATGAGAGAAGATCTAGAGATCGAGATGATGAGAGAAGATCTAGAGATCGAGATGATGAGAGAAGAACTAGAGGTAGAGATGAACATAAAAGACCAAGGGATCAAGATGAAGGCAGAAGGTCCAGGGACGACTACAGGAGGTCAAGAGAAGACAAGAGGAAGTCTTCTAGTAGTAAGAGACCATCAAGGGAGAGCTCTTCTCAAGATTATAATGAAGCTAGCTCTAACTCAGGTACAGAAACTGCAAGCTCTAAGGAACTCATTGTGTGTAAATATTGTCAAAAGAGGTTTAAAGATCAGGAAAGCTACGAAAGCCATGCACAGACAGCAAGCCATCGGAATCTAGTTATATCTCTGAAAGAGTATGAAAGACAGAAGAACTCATCATGTGCTTCATGCCGAAAAGTATTTCCCTCCAGGGAACTGCTGCTAACCCATTGCAAAGTGAGTAAACATGTTCCACTAGAGCTAGATAAACAAGAGGAAGAGAAAGATGATGAAAAGCTAAGTTCAAAAAATATGTTTTCAGAGGAGAGAGCAAGAATGATGCAAAAGTCAATTGAGCGGCAGAGAGCTCGTGATTTAGAAAAAAATTCAGCAGAACTAGAAAAACAGAAGCAGTTTGCATCGAAGGGAAATCTTCTAGCTGGTCTTTCGAAAGACCACTCACCATTTTACTGCAGCCTTTGTTGTGCAGATTGTTTCAACAAGGGAGGTTATGAAGAACATGTCAATGGTGCACAGCACTGGGGAAACATTATAGCTTTAGAAACTGAACTGAGGAAAAAGAAATCATCTACAGATACACGTGACACTTTGGCACCAGGTGGAGTCAGACCTTTTTATTGTGATATCTGTGACATTGATTGCAAGTCAAAAACACCTTACTCAAGCCATCTGAAGGGTAAGAAGCATGCAATAAGAGCAAGCGTTCTTGCAGGAGAGGTGGTAGAAGAGCTCAATGATGATGATGAGGGGCCATTAGGTGTGGAATTGCCAAGAACCAAATATTATTGTGAGCTGTGCAATGTTGACTGCACATATGAATCAAATTATAATGATCACTTGAAGAGCAAAAAGCATTGCGCACTGTCAGAAAACAAGAATGCCAAAATCTACTGTTCAGTGTGTGATGTTTTTTGCCCAACAGAGAAACATTATTTAGATCATATCAAGGGCAAGAAACACATTAGTAGTACCCTGAAAATAGAAAAACATATTCAAACAGACAAAGGTAAAGATCAGGTAAGCTTTAAAGATCTTAGAGAAAAGATTACTCGAAGGCCTGGTGACAAAGATAATGACACAGTTCCCTTAACAGCTGGTGAAGATGTTGTTATCAAGGTTACATCAAGCGGTCATCGAATTTTAAAAGAATCATTCACAAGTGATGGTAACACAAGAAGTGACTTGCGAAATCTGATCAAGAAGAAGAACCAAAGCAAGGATGATTTTTTTGAAGTGCAAGATGATGACGAATCAAGTGACCTAAGAGATATCATTGATAAGCAGAGATGTCATTATCAAAGTAAGTTTGATGATGATAATGTTGATATGGATGATGATGTAGATCAATCCAAAGTTGATGTACCAGATGATGAGCTTTACGAGAAATACCTTAACGAAGGGGGAACCCTCAACAGGAGCGATTTCAATAGGATACTCTTAAGCATCAGGGAAACGGGAGAAGCAGAGAAATCATTGAGGAAGGACTCAAGCAGACCAACTAACAACTCAAAACAGCTATCTAGACAACATTCAGAGTCTAAGAGTGAGGATGATCGGCACAGAGGTCGTAAGGACAGCGTATCCTTTAGCACGCGACCAGAAGAACAGAGTTATCACAAATCCCTCAAAAGCAGTTCAGAAAAGAAATACAAAGAGGCTAGAAAAAAAGACAAGAAGCCAGAAAAAGAGAAATATGATAAAGTTGTCAAACATGAAAGTTCTGGTAAGAAGAAAAAAGCTGAAAGTTATGATAAGGAAAAAGAAACCAAAAGTAAAAAACGAGAAAGCTCAAAGAAAAGTTCATCACATTTTCATGATGATTCTGCTGAAGGGGAGTATTCGGTAGAAACTTATGACAGACAGAAGAGGAGGAAACAAAGTGACAGTGGAGAGGATGATTCCCTGCACAGCAATGAACAACATGAGCAGACAGTAAGTGCTAGTGAAAGCCTTACACCAACTGTGGACGAGGAAGCAGCCAAACAAAAGCTTATTGCAGATATTGCAGAGATTAGTGCCAAGTACAAAGAAGGTGCCTTGTCTGAAGTTGAAAGGCAAAGACTGATCTACCGGGACCTAGTGCAGCTGTACCCTCACCTGGCTGCCCCTTCGGAGGAAAGCCGCAGTCCACCTGAGTCAAAGGAGAATTTGAAGACAACACTAGGTCGCGAGGAGCCCACTGCATATGAGCTGGGAAGACCTTTCTTTTCAGGGGGATGGGGTCAGCAGCCAAAATCTGGTTTGGATAGTCCTGCAAGTAGTCACAGTGAGTGGAGCTACGAAGAAGACTGTGGGGATGGTGACTCGCAAAACTCTCAGAGTCAAGAATCCATCAAAAGCAGCAGCTTTGAAAAGAGTAAGTAACGTTGACACAACAATTTTTCTTATTTCATTTGTTTGTAAACAAGCAATGCTTTCTCTATTGGTTTAAATAACAGTGTTTAACTCTTTGTGTTTCATTGCATGTTGTTTCGGTTGGCTGAAAATTTATCTTGAGAGCTGATATAATTGTTTTACTCGAATGATGATGGTGATGATAACTGATAACAGTGTGCTATCTTGATAGCTAAAAGAAATGATAAGGTGCCCTGTTACAGAACATAGCAACTGCTGTTTCTGGTCCCTAAAACTGCTAACTGATTATTTTTGTTTAGAATTGTATTGCTTTGAATGGTTGTTCCAAATGCTTAAAAAATTTGGTAAATTATCAGGTTGTAACATCAAATTTTCAACATTTAACTACAGTAATTTTCCTTAAGATATTAAGGCTGGGGCTCAGAAAATAACAGGGAACTTGATGAAAACAACAGGGTGCAATACTACTACTGTACTACTTCTTTTACTATTACTACAACTACTACTATTAGTACTACTACTACTACTATCACTTTAACAACAACCAGTTGGTTAGCTCAAGTTTGCTCTTGTTCCCTATGCAGAATTTCTTTTTGATGACAAAAGATCACCAGAAAGAAGCATAACTTCCAAATTGGACTTGGATATCAGAGCAAGGGAGAGCAGGTATATTTACTCATACATTTACCTGAGATACAAGGAGACAAAAAATTGCTCTTGAAAGCGTAGGTCTTCATTGAAATGTATGTACTATAGAGCATAGAACAAATATATTTAGATCTTATAAAATTAGATATACTAATTTATCATTTAAATTTCTCTTTACAAAAGTTAAGATTATTATTGAGTGTGAGAACTTTGTGAGCCTTCCCTGTCAAAACACAAAATGGACATTTAAAAGTTTTACGCTTTCAGTTTCTTTGTTTTACATCTAACTCTCCTTAAATAAAACATTTACAAAATGAAACATTTCATAATGAGAAAACAGAGTTGATCAAAGTAAACTAATAAAAGAAAGCTCACCTTAATTTGTTTCTTGACAAAAATTGATCTAGTCAAGGGATTTTACCAATACAGCTGGGGCTAAAAGGCTTCATTCTAGGCGCCCTTACAAGGTCCCTACTCTCCCTGCTAATGTATTCAAGGTTATTAATACTAGAAGCTGGTACCTCAGCTGATCCGACTGGAACATGGCGTGTAAAGTGTCTTGTTCAAAGACACTATTTTTTCAGGTTGGGGGCCAACTCCACAAATCTAAGGATAGTCACTGACTCCACAGCCATTGTGCTACCAACAAAACACTTGAGAGTAGAAATGTGTCTTAATTTTACTTGTTCAAAACCTTAATCTACAATAACTTTAATGGAACTGAGTTAATATCCTAATCCTCTGTTTAATTTGACATCAAAGTAGATCCCAGACTATGAAGACAGGCAGTGACTTGCAATGGCCAACTAATGTCACTGCCGAGGAAAGGAAAAGAATGAGAAGCAGTGAGCAGCAGTCATCACTAATTAATGTTATGAAGAACTATCATCAAGAACAGGAAGAAATGTTAAGAGAACAATTTGGAAGAAGGTTACATGATGATGAACTTACGGCTCTGACAAACATTAATGTAACTATAAAGAGGAGTGAGATGGCTTCAGGGGAGAGCCCCCCTGGGGACATGACTGGAAGAAAACAAAGGAAAGACTATGGAATTGACAAGTACCAGGAGATGGGGCCGGAAGAAGAAACTAAAAGATGCGCAAGACCACTGTCAAGATCGAAACAGGAGCTCAGTGAAAGGAGCAGAGCAACATCGATTGACAACAAGGGCTCAAAGAACAGTAAAAGAACCACAGAGAGCTCAGAAAAAAGAAGTAATGAAAAGAAAATCAGGAAGAGCCGTAGAAGTTATAGTGAGAGCAGTGGAAGCTCGGTATCTCGCAGTCGAAGTAGGAGCAGTTCAAGTGACAGATCTGGTCACAAGTCATATAAGGAAAAGAGGAGCAAGTCAGACTGGTATTCCTCTAAGAGTCAGAAGAAAACACCAAAAGCAAGCAGCAGAAGATCTAAAAGCCCCAAGAGTAAGAGCAGGAGGAGATCAAGAAGTTACAGCAGCAGTGAAAGGTCAAGGTCACGAAGCAGGTAAAAATGGTAGTTTTGGGTGTTGCTGTTGTCACATTCATGAAGCGCCTCTGAATCAGATATTTAATAATGATGATGATAATAACAATAATAATAATAATAAAGATTATAATGTTCACAATAATAATATAATAGAAAATTATTGGTAGTAATAATGGTTTACTTAAAGTATCAGATCTTTGAAACTCTACTAAATCTAAAAAGAAAAAACTCAGTAAAATATGGTTTAAGATTCACAAAATGACTGTTTTTGATCAACTTGATCATAGCAAAGAATGATCAGGTTGATCAAAATGATTTGTGAATCTTAAACTAATTGCTTTTGTGCTCTAAGTTACAAAAGTCTAAAAACCAGCTAGTTTCAAAATGTCTGATAAATAAATAGAGCTGGCGAGTGTCCCAAAAACTCATATGCATAATTTTTTTGTTATTAATATCTTGTCCATAAAGTATAGTGATGACTTGATGGCATTGCCACCTCATGTGATCTTTTTACTTTTATGACTTATGGCCTAGACTAAATTTCTCATTTGCAAAACGGCAGAAGTAAATAACTATTGTATTGAGATTTAATGTTTATACTAGTAGTGTGGAAGATGAGGCTTACCCAGTTTAACTCATAAGCAAAATTTAAAACCAAAATGGCAACTAAAGCATGGGCTCAGAAACTGCTTGAAAAGCTGATTTTTGGTTCAGGAATTCAGTCCAAGATTAGAGAATAGCTTATTAGTCCCAACTTGGTGTGGAGTGATAGAAAACAAACAAAGGCAAAATGACTGACCTCTTCGGAAATGCAAACAGATTAATCTGTAAATTCCCCATAAATGTGCATCACATGATTGATTCACATGTTTCTTAATAAAATATTTTGCTGAGTCTCTTTTGTTTACCCTTAGAAGTTAGACTAATTAGAGATTAGACAAATTAGCATGTTTGTGATGACAACAAGGATGCTGACGGTGTTTGTGGATTTGTGGTTGATAATAGCAAACACAATCGCAACAAAAAAATAAGTGACATGGGTACTGGCTTCCTATGATAACCTTAAAGGGTTAAAGTATCAGAAAGCCAGGCTTTGCTGTGATAATTTATAGTTTACATGGTTCAGCCGATGAGAAACAATTAACTACATCTAATTACAGACACATTTACAGTATATACAGACAAACAAGCAAGTATATGCATCCTAAGACTAGTTGTACTAATGCAAGGGATATCATGTATATCATAACAAATAGCAATCCCAGTAGGGGCTTTGAATGATATCAAACTGGACATCTGACTTGTTGTCAGCATGATGTTAGTTTTCCTGCAGTTTCTTCATAAGAGGTTGATCATGAATATTGTTAGGCTTGCATATATAACTTTTTTTTTGGTAAATGAAATTTGCAATGTTGTTGTTATAGGAGCAGAGAGAGGACAAAAAAGACCAAGAAAGGCTACACAGGCTCAGGAAGGAAGCCAGAGAGAAGGAGTACAAGCACAGATCGAGGTTCTGTGCATAGTACAAAATCAAGAAACTCGACTAGTAAAGAGAGTAGTGCTCTTGGAAAGGAGAAAAGAAAAGTGTCTTCAGACAGGCAGGAGAAAAGAAAAGTGTCTTCAGACAGGCAGGAGAAGGAGAAAAATTCTGAAAAGATGCTTGAAAAGAGTGACACCAAGAAAGGTTTAACTGTCCAGAGCTCAGAGTCTCAGAAACAATTACCTGTAAGTCTACAAAATGTTCCTGAAGCTGTGCCAGGGTTCTCTCAGTTTGTTCCTAAATCAGTGCAGGGAGTGGGATTAAGTACAGCTAAGACTACCCTGATTTTTGCTGGTCGAGGGGGACTTCCTGGTCAGGGGGGACTTCTTAGTCGGGGAGGACTTCCTAGCCAGGGTACAGCTGTTAACACACAGATAATCAAGGGCTCAAAATTCTCAAAGCCTGCAGACTTTATACCCAGGCCATTTCAAATGAAGGTTTTAGATGGAAAAACAAAACTCCCTCGGCCTGTTCTAAAACTTTTTGCAGATGAAAATATTGAAGATAATATTGAGAAACCCACTGGAAAAGCTCAAGTTCCTACCTCGACAGGAGCTCACCAGCCAGTTAATCCTGCAAGAGCTGAAAGTATTTTCCCAGATGCCCAGACAGAGAAAAGGCAGAGTTTACCAGTTGTGGATAACAGACAATTCATTAGTATTGGTGAAGAGACTCCAAAACATTCTAGAATTGTTTTACCACCAAGCAGAAAGAGAAAAGCATCTGACCAAGATGAAGACGATAGCTTGAAAAGAACTGGGGAAATGGACAAGTTTGAAAGAAACCAAAGATTGGAGGCAACCCAGAATGGGACTAAAAAGACCAAAAAGAATGATCAGCAAATACACGAAAAAGATGAATCAAGGGCAAAGTTGACAAAACAAAAGCAGTTTAGTGAAGAGGATCATTCTCCTAAGAGGACTGTTGTTTATTCAACCAGTCGAGAGGATGAAAAAGAAAAAAGAAAAGAGCGGCGAGAGAAAGAAGAAGATAATACAAAAGAATTAAGAAAAGACGAACGTGAAAAGGAGCAAAGAACAGACAAGAAGGATCAAAGGCGGGGTGAGAGCTCCAGCTCTAGATCAGCTACAAAGAGAAAAGAAAGACCTCCAGGTCAGTTTACTCCACTACCTTTTCTTTTCACCTTGAGCATGCCACGATTCTTTTTGCGCACAAACATTTTGCGCAAGTTATTTATTGATGTGCATAGAAATCTATAGTTTGAATATGTCTGTCTTTGTTAATTCTTTCTGCGCATGAATTGCATAGACCATTTTCCAAACTGTGGACAATTTTAATAATATTCTTTTGTGTGCATGCAAATTAGCCCTACCAGCCTCGTTTTGGATAACATTCTTTTGAAAGCTTCATTCAAGAATGGGGCTAATTTGGATGCACTTAAAAAGATATTAATATGGTTGCCATTTTTGAAAAAGGTCTATTATAGGACAGTTTTCTAACACAATAGTAAACCAATTAAAAATAAACATATGTTACAGTAAACAAGGTTGCTTTACAACTTCAGATTCATTTTTATCACTTCTTTCCACTATTTTTTGAATAGTTTTATTTTCAAGTCTACTTTGGCAGGACAACTAAATAAGAACCAAGTTGCAGAAGTGGTTGATACTGTAGCATTTGAACATTTGGTGTGGTTAAAGATTGAACACAGTTCTTTAATGTACTTTAGTGTGTGCTACCATTTATCTTCTTGCACAAGTGTGCATCAGCACGTGTTAAAACTTACTAACATTGACTAACTTTTGGCATTACTGTACATGTAAGAATTTCCGTTTTAAAAACATGCTCTGGAGATTTATCAGTTGGCTCAAAAATAGATAAATTTCTTTCTGACTTACTGGTGTATTAGAACATTATGTCCTTAGCTTGCAAGCTGTCTTTATAATAACTTTGCACAATTAATGACATGACCATCTTTGCCAGTTTGTGTTACTAATACTGACTTAAGTGTCATCAATTTGTGTTACTAGTACTTACATCAAGATGTATCCATGTATTACTATTACCGACATAAGTGTTTAACACTAGCGTGTGTTACTATTACCTACTTAAGTGTGTGTTACTAGTACTGACGTCAGTGTGTGTTACTATTACTGATATCGTTGTGTGTTACTAGTACTGACGTCAATGATATTATGACAAAATTTACTCTATTTAGGTGATGATACAAAGAAAGAAAAAGAGAGAAAAAAGGAAAAGAAGGCAAAGAAGAAAGAGGAGGTGGAAGAAGAGGAAGAATGGGTTGAAGCCCCTCGGAAAACTGCAGAAGCGGCGACGCCCGAACTGGATGAAACTGCTGACCAGCATGTTTCGCAGCATCCTGAAGAAATGGCGATAGAGAATCCCACCGAAGCTGCCGTTGGTGAAGCATACCCAGCTGGCGGTGAGACTTGGGGAATGGAGGCAGCGGTGCATGAGGGGGAAGGGGAGTGGTATGACCACAGTGGCTATGATGCAGAAGGATACTACTACGGACAGAATGCCGAGGAAAATCAGTACTATGGAGAGCAGCATCCAGAGTGCTATGACCAGGGGGGTGCAGAGCACCAGTACGAGGGCGAGTATTCGGAGCAGTATCACATGACTGAAGAGTACTACCAGCAGTACCCAGAGGGGGAGGCTGCAGCTGGCGGGGAGGTTGCTGCCTATGCTGAAGGCACAGAGTGGAGCACCGAAGGTGATGCTCAAGCTGCCCACCAGGAGTACTATGAGGAGGGTGCAGATGGACAGGACTATGGCGCCGCAGGGTATGAGGGGGAGGCCGCTGGCCAGGAATACTGGGATGAAGCAACTGACCAGCAGTATTACGAGGGTCAAGAGTGGGCGGAATACGGGGAGTATGGTGATGGCGGCGTGCAGGGCAGTTATGAGGGTGGAGAGGGTTATGAGGAGTACAGCAGCCTTTACCCTGCAGAACAGCATGCGGGCGCAGAACAAGTTTACTACAACCAGGAGTACAACACTCCACAGGGCGAACTTGCTCAAGGAGAGTATGAGGACTACAGTGTTTATGGACAAGAACAACATCAAGAGCCTGAACATGAAGCGGCGCTGCTTGGGGAAGCTTTCACTCCAGTGACAGCTCCACCTGTACAACAAGAGGCAAAACCTCTCAGATCAATTCTGAAAAAACCTAAGCAGAAGTTTGCCGAGAAGCCACCATTACCAGAACAGCAAATGCCTCAGAATCCGCCCACCACCAGTGTTGGCACAACGGAACAAACCAACCTCTCCTTATTGCCGAAAAACGATATTGGAGCAGAGTACATCTCGACCATTCCTGATGGAAACCGTGTGCAGTACTACTGTCAGCTATGCAAGTGTCACTTTAACACTGTGACTGCAAAGAATCTCCACATCAAGGGAATGAAACACATCGAGGTGTTTATAAGAACAAAAGCAAACTTATTATCACAGGTTATAACTGATGTTCGAGGTTCCGGAAAGGTTTGAGTCCATCCAGGAGCAGCTATTGGTTATAACGGAAGCTTTTAAGCTTAAAAGCTCGGTTCAAATGCCATGCTACAGTCTTGCTAAGCTATCTTGACGCTTCTATTGCTGCACGACTTTGGTTTGACTTGGACTCAGACGTCAAATTTTTGTAGAACTTTGCCTTTGACACGAGTTTAGCACAACATTTTTAAAAAACTTTAATTAGCTTGATCTTAAGTCACGCAGCTGGATCAGCTCGTTGTGCGCGGTTTGGTTTCAAACGCCGTTTCAAAAGGCTTGTTGAAGTGTGATTTTCTGAGATTAGTGGACATAGCACGACTATAGCGCAACATTTAAACCGGGCCTTTGCGATTACCCTTTCGTGATCTCAATAACAACACAGTTCACAAGTTCAATTAAAGGAGTTGTCGAATTTTGAAGATAGACACACATAGCCTCACTATGTTATATTTACTATACAGATATCGATGAAAAATCTGGCATACATTTGCTAGCATATTAGATGATAAGAAAGTTCATAGACACCATCATATCTTCAGATATGACGTATGAGATAGTTTTTTCACGTAGAATTTATTCCGTTTTGGACACCAGATAAATCTTTCATTGGCATTTGATTAATAAACTTATTACATTTGTTTTGTAGGTTTTAATCTGATTATTTACCCCTAATCAATGTTCACACTTGTGAGATAAACACAAGCCGAGGAAAATCCAAGTGTGAACATGCTTGAAATAAGGACAAGAAAAATAGACATTTTTCTTTCTCTTGTGCTTGTGCAAGCATGTCGTCACCAGTCCTTTTTGCGCATGCGTGTTTTCATTTTGTTGTTTCACGTGTGTGAACATCGGGTGCTTGTGCTTGTTTATCTCGCAAGTCGGAACCTGGCTTTTGTAGTTGTAGCATTTTGTGTCAAACTTACCCTTTTAGTTTCAAGATTGACTTATTTTGTTGTTTTCTAGAGCATCTTTCACACTCAGTTTAACAGCTCTTAAGGCCGTGCTCCGTCTTTACAACTTCTTTATTCTTTTTAAAAAATTTGATTTTGTAGTAGATCAGCCGAAAAGGGTCAACATGTTTCATGGCAAAATTGTAAACAAGTTTTTTGGCTTTGTTTATCTTTTTTTGCTTTGCCACAGTGAACAAGTAAGCTTAAGAACTCTGCTTTGAAAAATGTAAATAGTGTAATGTTTGATTAGTGTTTGATCGAGATATATTTTTACAGATTTGTTAATTAACACAGTTGATTTCTTCTGAGTAACAGCACATTGTGCGTCAGCCACGTGGCGCTGTCCACATATGGACGGACAGAATGCCCGCCAAAATGCCACTTTGCCATACTGCGCTAGTTTTTGTATTTAGGTCTCAGTGGCCACAAAACAATAGGTTCTCTGTTCGGACTAATCAAAACAAACGCGCTTCGCTTATCAAGTCTGTTCTGTTATACAAAGCGGGGTTTAAGATTCAGTAACAAAATTTATTATACCGAGTATTTATTGGAGTTGACAAATTCAAACACCCCTATCGAAGCAACTCCATGATAAGTGATCATAAGATTTATGAACTGAAGTCTAGTGGCGTAGTGGCACATGTAAAGAGACTTGCCCATACAATCAAACGCAAGACTGAAGTGAAGGTTACATGTTGTTAAAATATGCCCAAGCTTCGCCAGTATTAGTGTAAATATAGTGTTAAAAGAGAAAGATTAGTTTTTTTTTACATGGTAAATGGGTTTCTGTGCAGAGAACTTTTCAAGGCTTATTCATTAAGAAAACGCGTTTTTTTAAAGAAGACGTTACAGGAAAACAGGCGGCCAATTTATTTTCATTGCGAGTTTCCGCCGTAGATTGTTTTTAAGTTCTGCGGGTGGTGAAACTGAAGAGCGTAATTCGAAGAGATTTTGATAAGGCTGTTTTGTTCTGCTTAAAGCCATATTTCATTTTGCTTGCATTCAAGAAAATCAAGTCGAAACTATATCTACCGCCAAGCTTCAACCGTTTTGAATTGTTGTTTTGCTGTACGAGCAGCTCCTCGTTATGACAAGCAAACTCGGACTGCATGATCATAATTGCTTTAGACAGTTTTTTGACCAAACTAGTCAGAACTTATAAGTTTTGCTGTATGGATGTTCTTGGTTGGTGCGTTATTGTTTTATGCACCCACTTTCCGGTATTCGGATGCAGTGATCGTTCACAAATGGTTCTTTACTAGCGACATCCAAAAGCCGTTGAAACACAATGTGAATGCAAAAATTGAAATAGTAGAATTGCAAGGTCAACTTTTAATTGGTTTTGATTGATGAAAAACTGGTTAAAACATGTATTATAAAGGTAGTTCATTGGAATAAAAACCGCGCTTATATATTTTGCTTGTTAGCCACAGAAGCTTGCCGAATATTTCATTTCAAATGATCAAAAAAAACTTTACCACAAAGGTAAGACTTGAACTTGAAGTTGAAGGTTCCGATTATTAAGCTAAGAAATTGGTGTGTTTTGTTAATTATCTTTTTGTAGAGATTGACGAAACGGCGTTTTTTAATCTTAAATGTTTGAGAAAAACTGCTCTCGCAATCAAAAAGGAAGCAAAAAGTTTATCTTTTGTATCAGTTTTCAAATTGTAAAAAATAAATACAAGTTATCAACAACGGCGTTACGGCCCGACACACACGAGAGGTAACGGGCATGGCCAAGTTTTTGTGAGAATGGCATCGATTTAAATCAGTTCCATAACATAACGGACATTGCCTTGCGAAAATATTGCCGCACCCCCATGACAAGTCATGTGTACACCCCCTTGAGTTCGATCCCCGGCCACACGAGAGGAGACGGCTGACATCGTTGCCCCGTGAGGATTAATGCCCGTCTCTGAAGGACATCAAGTGCAGGGCTTGTCTCGCTGGCCCACAGCGTTGTTCGACTGGCGTAAAGTGTGGCTTGTATAATAACGTGGTCAGAGGCGTCAGTGTGTATGTGATAATCCAAAATATGCCAGGGAATAATTTTGGACTTTATAAGTGCTTTGATTTAAATATCCGAAAAAAATTACACGGCTTGTAGTTACTGTTTTTACGCGTTCAGTACTTTTTACGGAACTTGGAAAAGGAGTGGGAGCGTCAGCCTCTAATTAGTACTTACAATTTTTTTTTGTGTGTTGTGTATTTGTGTGTTAACGTTGCTATCTGCCACACCAACATCTGTCTATGCAGGAACACTACCCGAAACGCGATCATAGCACAGAAGTGAAACATTTCGAGGGGTGATTATAGTTAGATTATGGGCGATGTAAGATTTGAAGAGGACAAGCTCAAAACCATCCCTTCTGACCGTGCGCAAGTGTAGCTTTGGTTTGGCGATTTTCTATCAACTATTAACTTTAAAATTAATTTTTTTAATTTCGCAAAAACCTAAAAAGTCAAATTTCCCTTTGAAATTACCAATCTCCCACTCTAAAACTTAAAACAGATTATCCAAGAATTCTGAAAACATTCAAGATCCTTTTTTGTCAACCAGTAGATATAATTATACGTGTTCACTTTCAGAGGGTTTTCAACATTCCAGGTTTTAGACACTGATGTCATAAAAAGTTACTTAAGGTATTAAATTCCCTAATTTTGCATTGCACATATTAGAATTTTTAAATGTTTGCACATTTTTGTCATATTCTATTGAAAGTTGAGCTCTCGAAGACATATCAGAAAAAATAATGCAAAAAAAGTAGTTTTCATAATATATGGGGCTTTTGTTTAACTCGTTCCAGTCTCCCCTCGGAAATGGGGTAAAAAAGCACATGTTTTGCCAGTTTTCCTAGAGTTTCTCTTAAACAGGCACGGGTACCCCACAATTTTTTTCGTCAAAAAGTCAAATTGCAACAGGACTCTTCGAAGAGAAAAAATACGAGAAATCTAAGTGTTGCAAGTGTGGAAAAATAAATAAAACAGACAAGAATACACTGTTTTTTTGAGGTATTAGAAACATATAAACAACAAAAGCCCACAAAAATGCCTCCTTACAATATCAACTTATTCTCCTAATCTGGAAGAACTCTTTACGTTATCTTCCTTTATTTCCCTTACGCTCCTCGATGTTATCTTGGTTGGCCACATGAGGAAACTATTGTTAAAAGTCAAGCTTACAACTGAACAAAGAAATAGCCCTGGAGGGGTTATTTGTATCAATCGTATCTCAAAAGTTAACACGGGCACATCCCTTTTTATTCCATTTTTTCAGTTTACATATAAAGATTGACAAATGAGGAAAGTTTGACAAAAATCTAGATGCGGGTTCTATTTCAATGGAATGACTTTAAAGGCGCCGGGCTCGTGACTGTTATGCCTCTTGAGAAATACAAGTGTATCTCGGCTTCCTCCGGATATCTAACTCCGAGCCGCAGCCACAAGGCGTTAAAGCCTCTCTCGAGGAAACGAAAAAGTGCTTTGGACACTGGGAGATAATGGTAAAACAAAGATGGATAGACCTAGAAAAGGCTACAGACGCTGTTGCACGAGCATGGCATTACATTTTAGCTTAACAAACTATCCGCACTCAAAACAGTAGTTGAACCACGTAAACATGTTCTATTCGTATCCCGTGCCTTAGGCACTTTCGCGAACTTTGCGATTGTTTTTGACTTGAGGAGTTGCAGGAGAATAGGCTGGTCCCCTTCGAGGCCAATCAGTCGGTATTTTTTAAGGGTTTACTAAAAAACCTTTGTCTCTACCAACTGGAATAACCGGACGGCGGTCAAAGTCGGGATTATTCACCCTCAACTTTTCATACAAAAGATGGGTGTATATTACCTTCGGCCGGGTTAAAAACTCTGTTCTAATGACGAAAAATTACATTTGGACAAAAATGGTAACTCTTGTTTTGTCAAGTTTTATTGAGCTCTTGATGGCGGCCCTCTGGCTTTTCCGTCATAAGAGACAAGCTTTCTTGAAAAAAAGGCGAACAGACACAATGGTCTGATAGCATTCATAATCTTAACTCTACGTCATGAGAAAACCGACGTTCGAAGCGTCAGTTCGTAGCAAATTAAGACTATCAACTAATTATAGTTATTATTTGTCAAGTATACACGTACAACGAGTTATCTGGATGAAGAAATAATTCGAGCAGATGTTAAATAATTTTGGCAAACATGGACGATCTTTTACGTTATATAAGAGAAAAAAACTAAAAACATTTAGTTGAGTTATCACCTACATACCTTAACATGTTGTCATAAGGTGCACTATCTATACAAACTTACAGTTAAAAAGTTCATTGTTTTCGAGTTAACTCTCAATGCTGCTAAAACTCTTCGCTACTTTACTGATTGTTGTCCATGTTCATTTGGTGTTACTATATTACATATGACTCGGAAAAACATAAGGAAATTTATCAATTCTCAGTCGGCGAAGATTCCTTTAACTTAATCGTTTCTCTAGTCGGGTTCTAATATCTTTAAGCCCCTCTTGGTTAACGAGTTATCACGCCTCCCCCTCCAAAAACATGTTTATCGGTACTCTTTCGTAGGTGAATTCTTGGGTATGTCAGGAGTGCAGTAGTTTCCTAATTGATTTCCACGGGCCAGGCGGAGGCAAGCAAGTATTTCAAGTCACTGTTAGACTTCATAAAAATAATACGATGAACGTTGACTCGGTGGTTTGGTAAACGGCGAGAGCCACGACATCGAAAAGTTCCCGCCGAAGACGTCTTGCAAGTTCTCGTACCTAAAACACAACGAATAATTATTAGAAACTGCCGAACAGTGTTTTGCAAAACTGGTCAAAGTCAGTAATGAAGAAAGATCAAAACTTCCCCGCTTGAAGAAAAAAGTTTTGAAACTTACGTAGATGCTTGTTTAAACCTCTTCTCTTTCTTCAAATATTCTATTCCCTGAAAAACAAAGTTTACATTATTAATAACTGACTTACTTATTCGCAGATATTGACGTACTTATCCGCAGATAGCAAGTTAACTTTATGTTTTAGTTTGCTGATTCAACTGATACCTGTTCTTTTCCCTCCTGAAATGTTGTGTCAAAGTATATCCCATCCCCCTCAGGTGTTAAAATATCTCTACCCCCCCCAACCCTATTTGTAACTAACCGTTTCATCCTTCATAACTGACGTGACTTGTGAGCACAGCATAACAAGGGTAAATATTCCAAACAGTAGTCCCTCGAATACCAAGAATATCATGAGAAGAATGGACGACGCCAGAGGCATGAACGTGCAGTCTGTGGAAGATACAAGCAAGTTGGTTATGTTACAATGCAGCCGATACCGTAAAATCACATGTTATAGCCATGGGCTTATATAACTTTATAAGGGGTTTTGGTTGGGTATTTATACGACGGGAGGTGGGGGCTATATCAGGGTGATATCATTTTATATCTGGATAGGGAAGGGGGCTTGAACATGGGATTTTACAGTATTTGTACAAAAAATAATTTTTCAAATAAAAAGTATTGCAGAAATTTAATAATTATCAAGTACAATGTTTGAATAATGAGCAGGAAATCAGTTTCATTTATAACCTTTTTCAACATAAAAAAATGCTGTATTAAGTAATCAAAGAAGACAACATCAAACTTGTTTTTAAATACCTCAGTGCATTTGTTTAAATTTGCCAATCAAAGACTTGGAAGAAAAATTTTGTGCTCTTGTTTAGAAATGTTGGTATGAAGTGCAATAATGACCCCAATTTTTGTTTCTTCAAAAACTTCATTTTCTCATAATCTAGTGACATTTTTCAAATCAATCTGTTTGGTAGCTTATCTTTCCTATTTATGATCCATTGCTCACTAACAAAACCATAAGTTTGAGGCCATGTTTCTAAAATACAGTAAATGTGTCTGGAACAAGAACTTGTCCCCAACTTGATGACTATTTGTGAGAAAAGGTACGTAATTCAAAATAGGCTATTGATTATTTATTGCAAATATGAACAAGTATTGATTTACAGCTACCTATGCCGCAGATGATCTTTGGCATAAATATAAAGTATAAAATGTAAAATATTGGGTTCTCATCATGATAATAAAGTTGCATTTACAGAATCTCATCTGATTGCCTGTTATATGTTATTCTCCACTTAAGACAATTTTCATTTGAACAATGAATATTGAGGTGTAACAGCAGACATACAAAGCAAACAAAAGACTGAAGGCATTACTCAACTGCACTCACTGAGTGATTTTTTTTTAATTCAACACCTCTCTTTCCATCAGAATCTTTCTCTTGTTATTTCAAGATATTACAAAACTTTTTAGTCTTGTTCTATATTTTCTGTGACACTGCACTTGAGCTTTTAAAGAAAGTTTTTCTTTCAAAATACGATTAGTTCTATAGATGAGAAAGTTTGTTAGTACCAGCACCGGCTGGGTGATTAAACCCTTCCTGTGTCACTGCATATAGGCATGCGCATTGCATTGTGGTTAACTTGGGCGCTGGTTGCTCTGTCATTACTAAAATTTAATTGAAACAACAAAAGAAATTAATGAAAATACTGAGTCCCAGCCTACCAAAGTGTCATATTACAAAACAAGACTTTCCATATTAAGCGCCATGGCACCCTGGCCTTGAATTACAAAAGATAATAGCAAACTATAACCTACGACCTTTTGGGATAACTGATAAACACAGGCATACTCTCTGTGCTGTTAAATGTCACTACAGGCCTAGGATGTGACAGACTGATCCAAAACAAACAGATTTAATGAAAGAAAGATTTATAACAGTAGTCATGGCAACTACTTACCATGCCAGTCCTTTTCTGTACAGATAAAAAGTTGTCGTCCAGCCAGTAACAATGCATATATGGAGATAATCATAATATAAAACTGAAAAACAAAAAACATTGTGTTCAGAAAAGAATGGAAATAATTAGCTCCCTGGCCAAAATGTCGATGTCAAAGGTTCCAATACCCTTAGCTTTGACATTTCAAACTGTTCAACTGTCTCCACCTTCAACTCAAAGCTTTGAAACTGCATCTACTCTGCAATTCTTATGCACTACAGTGTTAATTTTCATCACCCACCTCAAATTTTTGTATATTAATGAATTTGTTTAAAATAAATTTATGAATATTCAAAATTTGGAGCTAGAGGTAGGTGATGAAAATTATATCATTGTCTTTACCATTACTTACACTATGCCACCACACCACTGTATGTATCATTCTTACACAAGTAAATTATCACAGGGGAGCCCAAACAATATTTTGAGAGTTTCCATGCCACAATATATTTGCTAATTTTGTTAAATATTGAAGTGTTGTGCACTCTTAGAGTGTTTCTGATGAAACAAGTGAAATAAACTTCCCTTATAAATCCTTTAAGCTCTAACCAGTTTACCAAGACTGAAAATAATTTCCTATTTACCATCGAATGCTCATTCTTACAAATTATACTTCAACTTAAAAGTCCTGATCAACAAACATAATGTAAAACATTAACTCTCTTAACTGAAAACACTAAACCATGTCATACCGTGAACAAAATGAAAAATTTCTGGTTGTCCTCCCCTACACAGTTGTTAATCCTATGGATAAAGAACAAAATCAGTATAAATCCTGAATAGCCTTGAGCCTGAATTGATTAGTTCCAGAATAATCTTTTTTAATCTCAAGAATGCAAAGAATGAAATTTGGGAGTTTCAAAAGGAGAGAAGGAAAATGAAATTTGAATGGAATAACATTAATGGTACTTTCTGCAGTTTTATCATTTATAGGGTTTACACTGTGCTTGTTACAAGAATGTTTTAATTTAAATACATTCATACAAAATAAAATTATAGCATTGAGGTTGTTATTCATATTGCTTGTTTAACTACCTGACTAAAACAGAAAACATAGAATTTTTGTTAAAAATAATGTAAAATTTTTAAAATTCTAAACCAATCAAATTGTGCATAGCTGAGATGGTTTATACTAATACAATATAAATTATTATAATATAATATAATTGATGAACACTAACCATGGACAGTGGTGATCCATCTTCCTGCAGCAAAGAAAAAAGTTGCGATTAACTGGACTGAACTCTGATTCCCAGATTCTGATATCTCTATACGTTATATACGAGGAGATCACATGTAAATCAGGTGACAAAGTCTGAAAAACTTAAAACTGTCTGCCATAATTGTGTTCAAAGGTTCAAAGCCAGGTTTGACTTTTAAACAGCAGTTACAGCAACAGCAAAAGAAACAGTTAAATTATTTAAATTAACAAAATTAGCATGATATTGAAAATATCCAAGATAACAGTTGTTATCAATCAAAATTTTCCTTACGGTATCTGACAATAAAAATTAAATTGATTAGTTGAAGGAATAAAAAATTATATCATTCACTACAAATACTCTAAGATGAATCTTAAAATTCTCCCAAACTACTCTAAGAATTGTTTTGGAACAAGTTGTGAGAATTTACAAACTACTCATTTGGCACCATTAGAATGAAAAATGGTTTAAGTCATTAATAATTTGTCATCATCAACCTAGCCAGGGGAGTTGCACCATAACCCACAGCTCAAATTATCATTAATATTAACCCTATGTATCCTGTTAAACATGGTTTTGCAAAAACTAAAAATGTTCTTACTTTAAAACCACTGCTTGAAAACCTCCAAAGTGACCATTCATTTTTGTCTTTAAGATTAGAGTATGAAAATGTTCATTGCTTCAACAAATTCTAAAGTCTGTAATTTTGTTGAGATTTGCGATTTTATGACTTTGATTTAAAAAAATTAGCAGGATAAGGTTTATATTAAAGATAATTTCAATTCAGTCCAAAAGAGTCAAAGAAATAAGATATTTTACAACCAATATTGTAAAATATTGCTACACCTATCATACTTGTTACTAAATATTATAAAAATAAAAAATTATTATTTAAAAACAGTAGTTATAGAATCACAACAAACCTTAGTAATACATCTACAACATACCTAATACATCGCTGACATGTGCTTCAGTGAAAAATTCCAATGAAGAATGATTGTAAAAGCAGAAGGTAAACAATTTATTAGCACATAAGAAATGGCATTCTGCAAACTACCAATTGTTTTGCTATTTACACAACACAAAATTACAATCAAAGTTACAGTTGGGTGTCTATTTTGAAATTTAAAATTATAAAAGTTTTGTAAAAACTTACTAAAAAATAACAAACAAAAGTAATTAAATGCTTGTTTTGTTGAGTGAAAGTCTAGGTATATAACAATGAGGTATGTTCCACCTACCTGCAATGATGCGCTCTATCCAGTTTAATGCACTCACATCTAGTACATCTTAGAACAACATCTCCTTCACGCAACTTGAGTCTTTTCACATTATCTGCTGTGCAATTACCAAGAGGTATAGTTCCCTAAAAGTATCAATGTTCCTGGTCAGTACTCAATCAAACAGGAGGACATATGTTATGACAAGTTAAAAGAAAACATCAAATTAATCTGTTTACGAAGCCCAATTTTGTAAAGTTCTTTTATCTAGCATTATCAATGGAATAGTGAGGGGTGAGCATGTTTAACTGGCAATCATGCAGCTGTGAGTTTGGGCCTTGGTCAGACCAATGTGTTGTTTCCTTAAACAAGACACTTTAACTGAATTGTTCCAGTCAACTCAGCTGTATGACTGAGGATCAGCTTCCACTCTAGGGGCTTACCTAACTTACAAGAAACCAACCAGCTTACTATCGCAATGCTGCAATATGATTGGATAACCTAACTTACAAGAAACCAACCAGCTTACTATCGCAATGCTGCAATATGATTGGATAACCTAACTTACAAGAAACCAACCAGCTTACTATCGCAATGCTACAATATGATTGGCCAACCCGCTCACTGTCTAGCAAAACTGCCGGAAGTTTTAAATAAAAAACAATGGTGGATTCTTTAAACACTTGTTTTTATTTCTTTCAGTTAAAGGTAGTATGCTAGTTGGTTTTGACTAAAACAATTAAGAGTGCTTGTTGGCATTTTCTATAACTCTAATGGTCAATTTGTCACTTCGCGCCTTGTTGACTATTGACTTAAAAAAAATTTCACCTCAAAGTCTAATTATTGTTAAATAGATTTTAAAATGTCTTGTCCAGGGTTAGTCAAAGACTCTCACTTGCTTAACATGGTCTACAGAAACTGAAAATAAATGCTGGCCTAAAAAATGGGCCTCTTGGCTTGAGAAAGAACTTCGCTTTTTTGTGTTAACTATCTATTCTAATCAGTATCAAACACTGCAGCAGCTCATAAGTCTGGCATCAATAGTTGGTAGGCATGATTTACCCTACCCCTCCACCTCAGTTGTTGTTATGCTTACAAGTGCTCCAGCAGAGAAACTATTAATACTGGATAATAAGGTATGAAACATGTATCTAAACACTTCTTTCGAATATTCAAGAAGGGTTTAGGATAAATGTCTCAACTACCTTCAATGAATACATCTCCAAACAACAGTTACGCCAACATTAACAGTTGCATTTTAGTCAAACTCTACAATACATTTCCCTTTCAACATATGAATGCAAATTGGAGTTTCAGGGAGCGAACTACTGCAAAAAAAACTGTGAATCTTTGAATAATTCAATCAAAGTTAAAAACCACTCCTAGTGGGTTAGCCTTGAGTTTAGAAAACTCTAATTATAACAATTACATGTCTGATAACTACTGTATATGATAATATCATAACGACGCCCCAAAAACGCGCTACGCGGGCAACAAAAATCTTTGAACAGTTTCATGAAAAGAAACGCCAACAATAACCGTTGCTTCAACTATAAATCATAATAAACGCGAACAACAAAATATTTTGAAACTGAAACAAAACCAAGGTATAACCATTTTGTGTTGATAACCAGCTGTTCCGTATGATTTGCAAAAACCACCCACAACGAGTGCTCACCGGTTTCCCGAAGCAGAATTAATAGTACTAAACTATCTAAAAAAAGCATTGACAAAAGACTTTCTTACTGGATCTGTAACCATCGATCGAATATGAGAGATCAGCGCCAACAAGGACAGGCAAGTGAATAAGACGGCGTGGAACAAACCCCAACTAAGCGAGTTCAGGTCTGGCAAAAGCATAACAAAAACAACAACGAATTCTCCATAAGCGATAAGGATGTAGGTAAATACTGCACACCCGATGCCAACACCGTCGTTGACAAACCATCTGCAACGGCAACAACAAGATCTGCCGCGCATCTTTCGATCTATTATCAACTTTGTATCAGAACGTCCTCCATGTTATGAGTTTTTCCGTCTTGTTCGGAGGGAAAATTCAGTTCACCCAATGACAAGGTTCGTAAGAACATTAGAACTTTCTTTCATTGAGCCAATCAGAAGGCTGGTTACTATTTTTAAAAGAAGTTGCAACAAAGGCAGCTTTGCACACAGATTACAATATTTTCATCTTTTGTAGTGATGATGTTGAGTTTGTCGAGTCATAGATTGTTAAACAAAATTTTACCAGCGTTGGAACAATTTTGAAACATCACGAGTGGCTTTTAGGCGAAATACCACTATAAAACATGCTATTACTTATAGATAAATTGAATAAAGTTACTAGATTAAAGGAATGCTATTTATCATTAAAATGCCTTATTAGTGGTATATATTTCAAAACCACTATGGTAACCATTGCTTTCTTCCGAGCAAATGTCGTAACATTTTGGACCCTCATGGTTGAAGAAATTTGAAGCATTAAAGCTGACAATGCTAGGCACAATGTGTTATAGTTACTTCTCCTTTTGATAAACACAATGTGTTTAGGTTTAGCATTGCGAGAGCCAAAAAAATTTTAAAGTTCTAAAAAATGATATCAATTTCGGTCGAAAAGATTAAAATTAAGTGATTTTTTATTGTATTCAACCTTACTTATTGACTGAATTTTATAAGGGACCATCGTCTATGACATGCGCAACAAAGATCTCCCGCCATTTGAGTTTTTTCAACAACAATCTTTCAACTCAGATCTTACTTTATTGCATTTGAATTATTGCTCATTAACGGGGCAACAATTATTCCAAAACCAAAGGTATGCGACTCATTCACACCTGAGCACTCTAAATCCCCATGGGATAAATGAACGCCTCGAGTTTGACTCACTGACCTTCCGTTATCAGTCTGATTCTTTTCTCTTTTTTTTCACACTCATAGTACTACACTTTATCTATTCTTTTATTCCTTTTTATTATTCTACCAACCTATCTCGTTGGGTAGGTAACCACATTTTAATCTTTCTGACACTCTTGGCAATCCGAAACACTGGTATCTTTCCACGGTTTATAACGAAGAACTATGAAATAATCATCAAAGATTCCTGGACACTCGAAAGTACCGTTGGACTTTCAAAAACGATCTAATTGTCCTATACGTTTAATTTCGAAATACGCGTATCCAAGCGGAAATTGGCCATCGGTGGTTTAATCCCACCGGACCTATTTGATCTCCCCCCGAGGAACAAATTATCTCTATTTCAATTTACTTGTTTATGATTTCTTCAAAAAAGAAAAGGACGTAAACGTTTTCAAACGCTGGATTAAGATTTTTCCATCTTGCCATGCGCGTTTACAAGCGTCGATATCCACTTCACTAATTTATTTACAAAATGGTTCAAATTTGAAAGCCGACGCTAACTTTGCGCTTTTGCGTTACACGCGCACTAAGAAGAGAATTAGCGCACGCGCCGCAAGCATACCGAACCACAACGCTGTCAACATGCTTTCAGTTCAACAAGTTTAAAGGCGCGAATGTTTGTTTATTCTATGTGAGTCATAGAAGTGAAACTTACCCTCGCCAATTTGCATTTGCTCTATGTGTTTCATTACTATAAAACATAATCAAGGCTGTTCCTAATTTTTGCTTAAAACTACTTCATTTTATGCTGAAAACTGCGGGTCAGTAAAACACTGTTATGATATAAGGCTATGAGCTGTCGAGTACTTTTGATTGGATCAAAAGACAGTCCAGCTAGTAAAGGGCAGATTAAATAGTCGGAAACACAGTGCTTCCGCTGGCTTCCCAAAACATTACCTTTGATAAGAATAAGTCTCGCAAAAGTATCAATGAGACGTTTGTACAACATTTGCTGAAATCGAAAAAAAGCTCGAGGATTTAATTGTCTCGCAAAGGAAACAAATCAGCGCGAATCTCGTTTGGTGGGAACAAATCCAATCTTACAGTGGTTGTTTCTTGTTGTTACCTCCTTTATTTGAAATATAGAAAGCTATAGACACGCTAGATGTCCCTATGCGCCTTTTATGTTTATTTCTAGTTTCTCTTTCAGTGAATTGACACAATAAACCTCCTCCCTTTACATGCAGGGCCTCGTCTTTACATGATTATAACTGGGAAAGAAAGATTTAAACATTTTTCGTTTCTCATCTCTTATTTTTCTCACCTGTAAACTTACTCGCTTTTCGGTTGATTATTGGTTGTTTTTCAAGATGGAAAACAAATCTACTGCAACTGAGCTGTTACTGTAACTGTTTTCAACTCAGCTACATGGTAAAATACGCACATAATTTTCTTTCCTCTTAAGTCTACACAAAGGTAGAGCGGACGCACATTATAGCTCCTCGCGCCACATGCAAGAAACCTTTCAGGAACTACTAACTCGAGGCTTAAAAACTGATGTTTGTTGGTACAAAATCCTGTTAGCTAAATTCTCTAGCAACACTGCTGCTATTATTCCGACCTCGGATCTTGCTACTTAGCTCAATTCGCCACGCTAGCGCTATTTCTAGCTAGCCAGCTTTCCTCCACCGCATCAGACACGTGCAAATCAGTACCATTTTGGGATTACAGAGAGACGAAAAAGGATTGGTACGAAAAGGTACGTAAACAATATAACGGTGGTTATAGCCAGAGTTAACTGATTTTTTTTGAAGAAGGGAAAAGCAGCAATGGACTGCATGATATTTTTTTGAACTCGCACACGCATGCAACACACGATAACAAACAACCGACTGCTCAGTATAATGGTTTAAGTTTATTTTTGGACCTACTAGCTGTTAAAGTATTTTACTCATCAGTTACTTGGGCTTACACTTGTTAGTTTGTCACAATTAACGTCTCTGAATTTACAAAGAGAACAATGTTGTAGTTCTTAAGGCCTAAACCACGCATATTAACCAGACGAATTAACATCACACATTTGGCGGGCACTTTGATAGTTTAGTGGACCGAGTAACGCAAACGTGGCGATAAGCGTCATTTCATGCTCATGACAAAAAGATCATAAAGACGCAGATAACAGCTTCTAAAATGCTTCCGCGAAGGTGAAATTGAGGCATCAAAATCTAACAATGAACTCCCTTGTTTAGGGGTTGAGAATTTTTAAAGCCGACCACTTTATCGACTTTAGGAGATCGGTCGGGTGGTTATAACTGGTAGGCTTAAAATTGAGTTGAGGTTCAATACATAACGCGATGATCAATTTTACCAAAAACATTCGCATTTTTAACCCAAAGCCACACTTTGCACTCTTTTATTTATCGAAATAAAGCCTAGTTCTTTATTTGCTGTAAAGTATCTAAACAATTAGGTGTGATATTTGGGAAAACTGAAAACAAACACTTTAGATGACATTTTCTAAATGGGGGGTTACAGTCCAAAGCCATATTTGGGCGACGTTTAGTGATATTTTTTATGATAACGCCGTTTAATCTTTAGAGTAATCAGAAGCCCTTTATTCTTTTAATAGACTGAACAATGAGCACTTTCAGAATTTAAAATTTTTAGTTTCAAATTTAGGGTTTAATTTGGAAAATTGGTAGTTTTGAAGATAAATTCGATTCAGGGGATTTTTAGAGAAGTGTAAAAAAACCACTGACTTGAAGTTTCAAAAATTGATTTGGAAGATAACACTTAATCGAAATTTGATAAAACCGTCTCCAAACCTAAGCTGAACTTCCGCTTTGTCACTGGGGACGGTTTGGTGCTAAATTTTCCCATTTCGAATTCAAAACTGCCTTCCAGCTCTTTCATCATCCACCTATTAGGTCCGTTTAATCAGAGAGTAACAAGCAGCGGAACATAGAGATTATATTTCAAAGTTAAACTTTTTGAAACAATTTTGTGATTAAAGATCTGACAGATTTTGCTCAGTACAGTTGCGCTGTGTAGCGTTATAATTGTCGCTACTTATCACAATAGCCATTGTTTTCTTTTCTAATTAGCCTTGCAACTCAACGGTGTGGTTTTCATTTCTATAGTTATTATGATTTTAATTAGTGAAAGCTTTTTATAGAATAACAATAGCTGTTATAAGACGCTTTCGTTTAACTGAAACAATAGCATTAAGATTTTGCAAACAAAAGCGATTTGGACAGCAGAAAATAAATAGCCGTGTCGTTAGCATAACGTTTATCAATCTGATTTGAAGATGTATCGCCGAAGCAGCACAGTGTTCCGTGACCAATCGCACATCTTATCCAACAGCAGCGTCAGACGAAGCTTGGATTTTGGAATATCGCCTCCCGAGGTGTTGATAGCAGTTCCAGGTAAGATAAAAAGCTTTTTCTTCTACTGAGTCTACTAATTATAGTTGTGGAGAGCGCAAGAACTGCGTGAGTTCTAAACCTGTTCATTTCACTATTGGAGCAAAACGGTTATACGGCAAGAACGCGTCAAAGTTTATATTTACGCCGCATTTAGTGTGAACGCAAGAACAGGCCTAACAAGCCATGTACGGGAAGGCGTTTTGTTCAGTCCATTTTGCTGATTTCAATCTGGCTTTAAAAATTCTGTTTAACAAATTTTTTTTGTCATTTTCCTCGGTCGACCTTCATATACTTTGTATGTTTAATAACGTTAAACCCAGGTGAACAAGTAGCTCTTAGCCCCGCACGAAACGGTAGTTTGTGTAAATGTTCCATTAAATGTATCGATATATTCCATTGAGCCAATAAGGTTAGTACGATATACGGAAGGCCACAACTCTGCTCATTATCTGAAGCGATTATTTTCTGAGTTTTTTTACAAACAACTTTTTGACCAGTATGTTTATAAAGCAGAGGCGTTCCCCGAGTGTTTGACTCCGACCGTTTGTACCTATGGGAAAAGCCTAACAAATTTTGCAAAATGTGTGGCTGAGTTTAAAAAAAAAGTTGAATTCAATAGTTTATAAAACCTATTAAATTTTTCATTTGTCCTGCAGATTTGTTCCCAGAGGAGCTCGATTTCCGGCCGTCAAGGCGCACAAGGACTTCATTCACAGTGGACCAAAAGATTACCCTTGAAAGGCAGTTTGAACGGTGCCAGTATTTATCTGCAGCTGTTTGCAAACAACTGGCAGAAAAACTACAACTAGACGAGCAAGTTATCAAGGTATCTATTACATATTACTCTATACGAAGATATCTTGGTAGTTTGGAGCAGGTGTGTAATGATCTACAACGCCTACAAAAATACTCTCTGGTTCATGATTGTGGAACTTAGCTTCTTTAAACCTAAAACTTGCGGAGCCATGATTAATGTATTAATTAGTAACAATAAGTGAAAGGATCATGTTTCGTTGATTAACGCATTTCACTGTGCACTAATTTTTATAAGAACTTTTTTTATAAGAACACCGAACTGAAAATTGGCCAAAATTTTAAGATGCTTAGAACAGTAAGAACACACAAGGAAACGTTATGAATTTGCTAAACACCAAGTAAGTCACACTTGCGGTAGCCATAATTTTCTAAAAACCATTGTGTGCGTCGATAAGTAAGTCAGACAAACTTTTTGATCATCTATTAGTCATAAAAGAGAAGTTTTCTAATGAGTAATGTTGCTGATTTCAAGCCAAAATAAACAAAATCTCTCAACAATTCATTCACAAACGTTACACGCAAGAATTTTAGGGTTTTTTTCACTTTTTGGGCCCAGGTGAAAATTACACCACGTAACCCTAGTCTTACCCAATTAATATGAAGTGTTCTTGATATTAAATCAAAGGATAGAAAAAGTGCAAGAAAGTTAAATCAGAACCTCTTTTTTACCTTTTTTAGTTCTGGTTCAGTAATCGTCGAACCAAGTTTCGCCGCCAGAGGATGATGGGAAACCTTGGTACCGAATCTGCACAGTTCACTAATCCGAATAATCACATGGCGGAGGCAAGAAGACTCTCTCAGCCAGCACCACAACAAAACTTCGGAACAAACTTGGAGCACGATTAGACGTTAAGACATGTTGAACTGCAATCCATTCGTCATTTGCTAGAAGAACTGAAAGCTAGCATGAATGTTGAATTTCAGAACCTTCGTCGTTTGTTAAATGAATTGAAAGCCAGTATGAACCGTAAATTCCCCGAGAATACGTGCCAAAGGGCCTTAACCGAAGAACATTCTTCATTTCCTAGAAATCAATAATAAGTTTTCTGCAGATAATTTATATGCTTAAACTAGTGTACAAGTGTATGTTGTGAAGGCCATAACTATTAAATAGACAAAAACTTAACGAGATGTTTTGCAAAATAGGAAAACAAGTTTGTTGAAATCGAATCTAGTCAACACCAACAAGGGTGTTGACTAGATTCGATTTCATTCAACCGGTTAACATAATTTAGATCAAAAGTATTTTATACTGCATTAGTCATGTACTCAGTTATGAGATACATAGCTCGAACCTTGTTTATATTTACATAGGCAGTTTGCAGAATCATGGTTTTTAAAAAGCTTACATGTAAAATAACTAAGAACAGCTTCTATTAAAACACGGAATAAATTTGAAGAACCATCAACTTTGTTTCAGATATGATGTATGTGACAGGTGTTTCATTTGTCAGTCTTTTTCAAAATTAATTTGCGTTTTCTTGCATCTAAGAATAATAAGCTCTTTAGATTAGCAAGAAGTGATCATATACCAACTTGCACAAAGCCAAAGTGTTGCGCCCCGTAGATAATTAGAAACAGAAACAAAATTTGCAACAGCATTGTCCAAAAAGGGAATTGTTCTAGAACTTTTACTTTTACAATTACAATTAAGTTAGTCCGGCTGTAGGAACGTAGACGAATTTAATTAAGCATGGATGCCAACATTGGTATACTGACGCATGGGAGTCTAGAAACTATTGGGAGAAGGCTGGATGGGCGGGCCTACTTGGTATCTAGATTTTCTATAAAAACTACCTTTTATTTGAAACTTACTGTCGTTTTTTTCAAAAACAAACCTCAGTCAAGAAACATATTGCAAAGAAAAGAGTTTGAAAAATGCGACGTATTTTGAAATCCTTTTCTACGCCCTTACTTTAATACAAAAATAATAAAAGCTACGCTATGTTTCGATAAAATTATTTCTGCGTGTTTGTTAAAAATCTTTTGGGATAAATTGGCTTGCAAAGGATATATTTCGCTTTTAGCCTCTTCAGCTTTGCATTTCTAATGCATTGTACGACGTCACAATGGGAGCAGGATGGGCAGCAAGAAACAATCGGCAATCGCTGCCGGAAATTATAAGACTTTACCTATCAAATATTCCAAAATACTCCAAGAGCACCCAGAACTGGCATTTTTGTCAAAAAAAGTCCCAGTGTGAATCACTTTCCCCGAACCCATGGCACTCGCCCTACCGGTTAAGCGATTTCATTATTTTTTTAAATGTTGTTTGTTAATGCTAATTCATTTGAAACGCAGGAGTCCAATATTTTATTCTCAAAACTTCGTTAAAGCCAAATATCTTTGAAATTGCATGTGCGTGTGTGTGCGTGAAAAAAATTTGCTGGAATCAATTTGATGATGTGCAAGCAGCCAGCCACTGATCTAGTCAAGCTTGGACTTCGATGCTACAGACCTTTCTCGCAACTTAAGTCATGATGAATAAATCCTATATATGTTTTACAAGTTTTTCATACCAAGAAAATCAGTTATGTAAAGGCAGATCTTATCTGTGTGAAATGGAGGGGAGACCTGGTTCGAGCCTCTCTTTTGTGTCAGCGCTTACCGGCCCCTAGCAACAGTCAGTCAGTAAATAAAGGCGCCATTTTTTTGGGAAAACAAGATGCCGGAGCAAGCAGAGAACGTGAAATGTACAGTGGAAGTAAAAGTAGAGGATAGCAAAGAAGATGACGAGGAAACCCAAGAAGGTGGAGAAGTTGAAAGCGAAGTTAAATCCGAACCGGAAAAGACAGAAAAACCGTACGATGCAATGAGAAACGACCCCGTACTCACCGAGCTCATTGTAGAGTCGTACGAGGGGGAGAAAGATGAACGAGGGTTTTTCCACGGTGTCGGTACAGCTTATTTCACTGGAAGCCACGTATATACAGGGTACTTTCATAATGGTCTCATGCATGGGAATGGAAAGTACATTTGGTCCAATGGAATTATCTATGAAGGGGAATTCACTAACAACAAAATTGAAGGCAAGGGAAAATACACCTGGCCTGATGAGAGTTATTATGAGGGAGAGGTGGCGAATGGGCTGAGGCATGGTCAAGGCGTCTTTAGCTGCTCAGCCATTCCATCAACATATACAGGGGAATGGAGAGAAGGAAAACGACATGGTACAGGTGTTTTAAGATACGACAAGGAGGGACTGTCATACTATGAAGGACATTGGGTAAACAACAAACGACATGGCTATGGAGTAAGGCAGTACTCCTCGGGTAATATTTATGAGGGAGACTGGAAGGACAACTCCAGACATGGTTCTGGTGTCATGCAGTGGTGTGACAGGAATGAACAGTATAATGGTCAATGGGAGCATGGTGTTCAACATGGTCATGGCGAACACTCATGGTACCTGAAGCGCATATCTGGTTCACAGTACCCTCTTCGAAATCATTACGTGGGAGATTGGGTCAACGGATTACGTCATGGTCATGGTGTTTTCTATTATGCAAATGGAGCAAAGTATAATGGGGAATGGGTCAACAACATGAAACATGGAAAGGGAAAATTCACTTTCAAAAATGGAATGGTATTTGAAGGTACAAGTAATACAAATACTTTTGTGAACTGGGACACTTAAGCAATGTTCATTTTTCATATTTTGGTATTTGGCTGAAACAATGTTTATTCATTGTATAGGTTTTGGGTTTGAGGTTTAGTTGAAGAGTAATAAAACTGTATTCTTTATTGAATTGTGATTTTGACAGAGTTTAAAAATTTTGCTAAATGGTTCTAAAGATATTATTCAAAGTTGCCCCAAGGAAATTAAAATCTTATTTTCATTATAATACTAATTGAGAAACCATATAATAAGTTTTAACTAAAAGCAACAATTAAGTAATTAAATTAGCAGACTTAAATTAAATACATATTTAGTGTCAAAAATTTAGGTAAGTACTATTTAAGATTAGAATATGTTCTTCATCAACGGTATTACATTCTTATAGAACAAAAACAAATTAAATAAATTTCTTAGCCAGTTTTGCAAAATTGACTTAAGCCATTATAGAAAAATAAATTACAAGATTTACTTTTACAAAGTTAGACTTTTTTCTTTAGTTTCTTTTTTTAAAAAAGGGACCATTAAAACTAAAAAGTAGTTACTAGTGAAAAAACAGTTTTCTCTTTATTACAAAAAATACTTTGTGTGTTAATTACTTGGAACTCATCAACTGAATTTTTAATGCTTAATTGTTATCCCTGCTAGGCATATTTGAACAGGATCACATGCTGGAATATCCAGATTTCAGCCCATCTGGAATGTCAACTCCAGATATAACAGCAGCAGGAATCCCACTTCGGTCAGCAACACCTTTAAGAACAGGCTCACCCTATTTGCCATCAGATGATTCAAGTAACAGAAGCAAAAACTCTCTAAATATAAACATAAGTCACCTGCAACTTGTGCAACAGCTGGGACCTGAAAAGTGCGAGGAAGAACTGCAGCAGGTCACTCATGTTCTGCTGCGACATATCAGTAGTCTCCGGAACATCTACACATTTTACAGTAGCCTCGGTCATCATGGTACCGTAGATAACACCTTTGTGATGACAAGGTTGCAGTTCTGGCGATTTTTGAAAGACTGTAGAATCCACCATCAAGGTTTTACCCTCACTGAGATGGACAGGTTTGTGGATGGTGATAAACAGTCGCTGGGGCTCCATGACTCACAGCAAGATGTATTGATGAGAGACTTTCTGAATGCTATTGTGTCCATTGCATATTACATATTCCAAGATCAGCATACTGGAGGTTCGCCACTGTTGCCATGGTGTGTTTCCAAGCTAATTTGTGAAAACATTCTCCCAGATTCATGTGAAGTAAAAGGAAGTTTATTTGCAGACCCAGAAAGAGCAACAGAGGCATTGAAGTATACGTCAAAGTGTTTGGATATCTTTCAACTTTGGTGCACTGTAAGTGATATGCCACCACAAGAGCAAACCTTTAAAGCACGCCAGTTTCTTTTTATGTTGAATGACTATCGTCTTCTGAATGAAAATTTAACACCAAAGGAAGTGCTTCAGATATTAGCATCCGACGACCCACAGCTAGCAGGAGACGACTTCTGTAATATGGAATTAGAACTAACATTTCTTGAGTTTTTTGAAGCACTGATTGAATGTGCTACAGTGTTTGTAACAGAAGCTGTTATGAAAGATCCACTAACTCCCAAAGCTATTTCAGAAACATCTTCACGAACACAAAGTGTACAGAGCTACACACCAACTACGTCAAAACCAGGGGATGACACACCAGATGAAGGTAAATTTTAGGGAGCTCGAGCTTGTTCTATTATATCTGGCAATAAGAGTTAGACCTGCTGAGATTTGTCGTTCATTACAGCAAACTTTCCAGCTTTTGTATAGCTTTGCATTTGCCTGTATTTAATGCAGAGCTATTGGTGCAACATATGGTTATCGCTTTTAGTCTATCGAATATTTCTTGGGTCTTGTGAACTCACCTTATGTTGTAGGAAAGTTACACCCTTTTCTACCACCTAAATAACTCTGAAAGCTACGGTAGCTCACAGAATCTACGGTTACTCCTAGTATATAGCAGTGTAAAAAGAACACCAAACATGAAATGGTTACAATGTAAACATTGAATACTTGAATGTAAGGTCTAGTTTTAAAATATTTGAGTTTATTAAATTTTCAATCTTGAATATTGCGATTCACACAGTCTGATTGGTTCATTCAATCTTGGTTATCAGCTCATATTCTGAGTTCACCAAATGTGGAAACTGACTGTAGTGTTTGCAAAGCCAAAAAATAGGTTCTGAATAAAATTTAGCTGTTAT
>JAOBAT010127410.1:0-12766 GCA_026413305.1 Hydrozoanthus tunicans
AAAGTTTAGGCACGCGAGTGTTTGCACACCTGCAATTTTCATCAGGGAAAGGCCAGAATAGATGCATCTCTGAAGACATGCAGTCTCTGTGAGGGAGGGAGAAGGTAGCCTGCGAAGCAACTGCATTTTAGAGGAGAGGCCAAGGACCAGTGGAGCAAGTCATAATGTTTGGTCTTTCTTTTGCTCTATGTTTAACATGGTGTCACGCTTGATTGAAATTAGGCTTCTCCTCTAAAAGCAGCCACTATGCGGCAGGCTAGGAGGAGGAGAATGGAACTTTTCAAATATTTATAATTTGACTATAGCTAGCTAATACTTATAGGATTGTATGTAATTAACTTTTTGGATGACAAGGAAACTGAATGCCAAAAAAATGGCTAGTGTATGATGGCACACCCTGGAACAGCATTTATAGCTTAAAGGTCCAAAATCTAACAAACTAAAGTTTAGTTACCTTCTCTTTATCACCTGGAGATGGAATCTGCAGAGAAGGAAGTGATGGTGGTTTGACATTCATCTTTCTTTGAATCCCACTATAGCAGTATTTTGAATTCCCCCTTGTGCCAAGTCTCCTTGCCTTTACCCGAGGGAAAACACACTTGATAATTTTACCAAAATCTGGGGCACTGAGAGTTCGAGCTGCATTCATACTTTCACAGTAGGCTCTAAGAGATACAAAAAAAGTGTATTATAATAAGATGTATATACTTAAATATATAGTTTTTCAAGTTTTTTTTGTTGTAATCTTAATAGACTAAAGTCACCACGCATTTGACTCCCCCTAGACAAGACACTAATCGCACAATTATTGAAAGTTAACCCCATCATAAGCTTGTACTCATTTATAAAGCTGAGTTGACTAGTGCAAGTTTGACAAAGTGTTTAATTAACATAGAGGTCTGACCTGAGCTTGAACTTTTGAATTAACCTAGAATTACAAATTGAACTTACTAACCGCCCAGCCACTGCGCATGTGCCGAGTAAAGAATAAGATGGAAACAAGTTTGAAAAAATTAAATTGTTTCGTGGAATAGAGCACTTACTTGTATTCATCATACACCTCATGTTTAGGTAATGTTGAGCTGTTGTTGCACTCTTCCAAGTGACAGCGAATCCTGCACAACAATTATCATTTAAAAGCGCTATTATATCACAAAATCTAAAAAGTCAATTTGTCAAATGAATGAGCTTTTGTTGACTGAACCACTTCCAAGAAATGAGAATCCAGGGTTGTAGCCAGGACAAGGCCAGGCAGGTTGAGGTGTTTACTCCCATTAGTTCATGAGAGCACTGACTGCATCTAGATCATGGCAGGATGGGAGTTTACTCAAAATAACTTTGAATCAAAGGATATACCCATGAGGGCATGAAAGGTTAGGGCATTTCTCCCAGTAACCATGGCAGAGTGGGGTCTACTCCAATTAACCAAGAGCTCCCGGGTTTATATTGCAGGGTACTCCCAATAACTGAGAGCTCAGAATGGGGGTAGGGTAAGAGTTTACTCCCAATAACCAAGAACCCAGAGATGGCAGGGTGAGGGTTTAGTACTAGTGATCAAGAGTCCAGACTGTAGCTAGGGTGTGGCAGGGTGGGGGGTATAATACTAGTGATCAAGAGTCCAGACTGTAGCCAGGGAGTGGCAGGGTGGGGGGTATAATACTAGTGATCAAGAGTCCAGACTGTAGCCAGGGTGTGGCAGGGTGGGGGGTATACTACTAGTGACCAAGAGTCCAGACTGTAGCCAGGGAGTGGCAGGGTAGGGGGTATAATACTAGTGATCAAGAGTCCAGGCATGTAGTCAGGACATGCCAGGCTCAGGGGTTAAGCAAGGGCACGGCCCTACTCTGCCCAGTAGTTCTAGTATGAAAATAAGAGGATTCCCCAAAATCTCATTAAAGGTTTTATAATCATTACGATAACCTGAACCTAGCCTCAATTGCAGTGTTAATTCCTATTTGCAAATCTACATACCAGTGAAAGGCCTGTGTCTGTTCAGCTCGAGTTGTAGAAATTGGTAAGGCCTGGCCCCTAGTGGAAAACAATGAATTGACAGTGCCAGAATTAATCTTTAGGATGCTGAAGTAGTGTTTAAAGTCTAGCCATCAGGTTTGGTCTGTATGAGTGTAAATACATAGAAAAAGGCAAAAGTTCAATTTTACAATCACATCTTTATATAGTGGACTACTCTCCATTTGCTAGCTAACTTCTTGTGGACTTACAAAAAGCAGGAGGAGAGAGGCGGAGAAAGAGGGGTGGGGGGTTCAGATGATGAATTACTAGGAATCAATATATTGAAAGTAGAATTAGCTTCCTCTGAATGATCATGAGTTTAAAATAGTAACTATAATTAATATGAATTGCTTGTAATATGAAGATCGTAAAAAATCCAAGGGTTAGAAGATATGTACAGTAATATAATACTCTTTTCTAATGTGAGCTATCAGAAGCTTTACAATACACCACAGAAAACTTAAAAACTATTGCTAATACATTTTAAAAACATATATAACCAACAAGCACTCATTGAACCACTGGTAAATCCTTCCTCAATCCAAATTAGGAAATCTAAAATCTCTCATTTCTAATTTCCTTAACTAATGCAACAGAATAATGAGCTTTTGACAAGTTGTCTCACAAACACAAATATTTTTCCTGTGTATAATTTGCTTCAAGGGAAGCTTAATCTAAATCCCATTCATATTGCTCAGTAGACAAGGTAAGGTTTGATAAAGCAGGATCTTGTTCACTAATGATAAAAGCTACCTGACTTGGATAGCTAAGAAACAAAATCTCTGTGTTTCCTTACTGTTCTGAATTTTCGCTTGTATCTAAAAGAGTTTCCCCTGGTAATCGAAGATAGAGTAAGAGCTTCTCTGTGTCAGAAAGCTGTTGAACATCTTCCTGTAATGACATTTAGCACTTCACTTACTACATATTGTATAAATAATAAAGTTAACAAATAATGATCATGATTAAACAACACTGTATATTATATAATTTATATGCTCTATATATGCTGAGCCCCACTCTTGGGACAAAATCAATAGTAGATAAAGGCCAATCAAGGGCGAGGGGGGGGGCAAGGAGAAGAGGGGGGGGTTATATACCACTGGAAGGTCTAATGCTTACTTTGTGCTGATCATGAGTCAATTAACTTAATTTAGGAAGCTTGGAGAAAAAAGTGATGAATGTATAAATTCTCCAACACAAGCTCAACTCAAGGAGAGGGAGAGGGGGGGAGCTTTTCACTGGAAGGACTTAAAGCTTACTTTGTGCTGATAGTAGAACAATTAACTTAATTTAGAAAGCTTGAAGAAAGAAACTCTAGCCAGATTATCAAGATTTAACTTCTCCTTACAAAGCTCAACCCTTTCAGCCCCAGCCAGATTATCAACATTTAACTTCTCCTTACATAACTCAACCCTTTCAGCTCCAGCCAGTTTATCAACATTTAACTTCTCCTTACATAACTCAACCCTTTCAGTTCCAGCCAGATTATCAACATTTAACTTCTCCTTACATAACTCAACCCTTTCAGCTCCAGCCAGATTATCAGCATTTAACTTCTCCTTACATAACTCAACCCTTTCAGCTCCAGCCAGATTATCAACATTAACTTCTCCTTACATAGCTAAACCCTTTCAGTTCCAGCCAGATTATCAACATTTAACTTCTCCTTACATAGCTCAGCCCTTTCAGTTCCAGCCAGATTATCAACATTTAACTTCTTACAAATCTCAACCCTTTCAGCTCCAGCCAGATTATCAACATTTAACTTCTCCTTACATAGCTAAACCCTTTCAGTTCCAGCCAGATTACCAACATTTAACTTCTCCTTACATAGCTCAACCCTTTCAGCCCAAGCCAGATTATCGACATCAAACTTCTCCTTACATAACTCAACCTTTTCAGTTCCAGCCAGATTATCAACATTTAACTTCTCCTTACAAAGCTCAACCCTTTCAGCTCCAGCCAGATTATCAACATTTAACTTCTCCTTACATAACTCAACCCTTCAGCTCCAGCCAGATTATCAACATTTAACTTCTCCTTATATATTTTGATATGGGAATTTATACACACCACACACATAAATTATATTTTGCTATTTAAAGTAAAAACAAAGTGCAATTTCAAAATTCTATTCAACAGCAATTGAGATGTCACTGAGGACAGACTATGAAAGGAAAAATGCCTCTTATCTTTCAGTAATCTACATATGGCCTTGCATCTTTGATCTGCTTGATTGAATGGAAACTCAACCACAATACATCTATAGTGAAAAGTACGTACATCTGGTAAAAACACTTAACTATAGTTTTAACCTGTATGTCCAAGGAGAATTAGAAACAATCACAAAGTAACAACAAAAAAGCATTCTAGTCTTACCAAAATCCTCTTGAGTCTACCTTGTACGTCTTTGCTGAAAACGAGGTTTACTATCAAGTTTAGAATTTTAAATTCTCAATATATTAAACAATATTACACATCCCATGTCTCTAGACTGATCAACTGAGCCACTTCAGTTTTCTAGCTTACATTGATGCTCATGCATAAAATTTTCTTGATTGGTTTCATTGCATCCTATAATTATCAATTAAGTTTATAACAGCTTCTGAGTTTGTGGCCTTTTTGTTACTACTTTCAATAAGGTGCAAATATATTTTGAAAGCTGCAGTGTATCTGATTTCTACAGTTGCCGGGTCTTACAGTTTATATAGAATAAACAGAAAGAAAAACATGTTGCCGCAGATGGGATTCGAACCCACGTCCCCAAGATTACCAGTCAGGTGTGATGACCACTACACTACCGCGACAACCATGCTGGCAACATAGCTATCTTATGGCCTGTTGATCTTAACATGGGAGAGAGATCGGATGGTAAAGCCTATAACTCCATAATCATGCTTTTCCACCTAAAGATCAAGTTAATGATTCACAGATAAACTTAGGAATCAGCTATGCTGGAGGATCCAAATGGATACAGGCTTAATTAAAAGCAATAAATTCTACGAATATACGGGAAATCCATCCTAGAGAAATACATATATAGAATAAACAGAAAGAAAAAATATATATATATATATATTAGTTGAATAAAATAATTGTGCATTACAATTCTTAAAGAAACTATATATAATCTTTCTTTTCTGCTACCAATCCAGCCATTGTCTGGACAATACTTCAAACCTCTGATTTGAATTTTGTTCATTGCACGTTTTGGTTAGGTGGATTTGGCAAGGCATCAATTGGAACTTTTTTAAAACTCTAAACAGGAAATTAAATTCATACAGTCCATAAAATTTGTAACAATGCTTGAAAATTTCGGGTAACCAGTATTCTTGTATTTTCTGAAACAAAAATTAATCATTATTTTTACTGAAATACCTAGACTGCACAAAAACGTAATATGTAACAAAATCAAACACGCCCAAAGTGAAAAAAGACATTTAAACTGCCCATGGGTACATGTATACGTTACAAAATTATTTTAGAGATACTATATATTGTGCGGAAAACATCTCTTTGAAACGCTTTATTCTCTATTGTATTCTAAATATGTGAAAGTTTCTTAAATCAGTAAAAACGTATCAGGAAGAATTAAATAAAATTTGAAGATCAAAATTCAAGAAAACTAAGATGCCCATCGCTGTCTCGAAACGTGTGATTTCAAACAAAAACTTAACAAGTTCCCACGCCAACTGCTGGATGCACCACATGTTAAGACAATAGACATCTAACAGCCTTTATGATAAGATTCTTTTGAGTAAATATTTGTTGTTGTCTGGTTTTCAAATCAAAGTTCCATCGCGCATTCTATTCTCGACGACTCGTGCGAGAAAAACCGTGAAGCCTGAAGGGATAAAAATAAACGTAAAAGTTATACTGCTGAGAGACATCAAGTTTCAAACCCTTGTCCATAATAACCTCCTGCGTGTCCTAAACAATTTTAGAGGTATCTAAAATGATTAATCTTGTTTGTGCACGGATTCGTGAGTAAAATACAAATCAACAAGAAACTGTAAAAGCTACAATTAGCAAAATTTTCCAATAAGCTTCCGTGACATTTGACAAGTGTCAAATTTCTCGGGAAAAATTTTCTCATAGTAAACAATTTCTTCATTTAAACTTTTAAGTGAACAGATACGACTTTCTTTCAAATCAGAAGTTGGTAAGAATTAGCATCAACAGATTTTTCTTTATTAAATCCAATAAATTGGAAGAAAATTTTTCATAAAATTTAAAGTCTGTTTCCATTCTTTAGAAAGACCGACTCCTACAAGGAAAAGCAGGGTGAACTGTTCGTAAACTCTCAATTAAAACGGCCTAATGTCATTTTCGTGAAGTTTAGAAAGTTCTTCTGTGTAATTAGCTGAAAGCTGCATCTGTCGGGCAAAAAAACTCATTTTTAGTTTGTTAACGCCTGGTGGCGAATTTAATTGTTTGATACAGCTACATTACAGCCATTTCTCAAGTGATCCAAAAAGTAATTTGTAAAACAAAAACAAGTTCTTTGAAGCAGAAAATTAAAAGCGTTATAGTTTTCATTTTGATTTGTGAAACTACTGCAAATTATACTTGCTAGGAGTAAAAATGAAGCTGAAATTTGCAATTCCGTTGCAGAACCAAAAGTATTTGTTCACTAAGCATTATTGCATGTTTAGCAAAAAACGTTACGCATGATAGCACGCGGCAAAACAAACTGGCAGCTGACAAACGGTGTAATTTGCATTTCCTTTCAATAAAAACAAAATCTCTGTACAAATCAAAGCGTCTTCGGCTGATTAAATGAATAAACGAAAATTTTAGATATGACGACAATATACCGCGAGCTTCCCTTCAAAGCTTAAAAACTGTTTACAAAAGGCAAAGCCAAAGGTATCTTGGGTAAACTTTCCTCAGAATCTTCAAAACATTTAAAAAAAAACTAAAAAAGCCGACCCTCGAGTTTGGACTTACTAATGGTTAGGAACATTATCCCAAAACATATTTTATGAAGTATCAAAAGAATGGATTTAAAATGCGGCGCCGCTGTGAATGAATGAAACAGCTTCGCACACAGGCCACGTGCAAATTTTGAGCATCAAAATGAGTTTCTGCATCTGTCCAGGGCAGAAACAACTACACACGTGATTTGAAAAACTCTCTGCTTTCCTCCCGATAATTTACGTCGCTTGAGGGCGACCAAATATCAACACAAAAATATCAATATTTTTTTAACTTGAATAAATTGAATAATTACTCAAAATAAATGTCCCCGAATTATGAAACTTAAAACTTAGCTGGTTTCCCGCGAGAAAATTTTATTTTCTTTAGAAATAAAAACTCGATGCTATCTTAAAACTATCGTTAACTATAGCTAACTCTTGATTAAACACGTTTGAGAGAATGAATTACCTCAACAACCGCTGCATGTTCACTGACTAAGGTGAATATTACTCACGCGAACGGAAATCAGTTTTGATCTCGCTTACCTCACATATGCCTCTAGAGCCTGCTCGAGGGCCGAGCTAGACCCGTCTGTTTCTTCACATTCGCTCGAACTAGGACCTATACTTGCGAGGTCTTGAATTGAGTCGGATGGCGAGGTAATTGACTTCACTGGCACTTCGTTTGGAGAGTTAATTCCAGTCACATCCATAGCAGAGCCACACATAGAGTCGATTCCTGAATCCACAGTCCCCAAACCTGTATTCATGTCGGTTTGTAAGTCGCTACAGGCTAGCATATTTTGCTTTGAAATCTAAGTTTAATTTCTTAAATGACTCAGTCCGCGCTGAGTAGCTCCACTGCATAATATATCAAGTTTGAAGCCACTGTGCATTTTGTCCACATGGGAAAACTTACCCGATGCGCACGCGCGGTTTAAACGAGCTTAATCAGGCGTGAAAAAACTCAAGGTGTGCAGGACCAATCGCAAAGCTGCCTTTTGTCCCAAGCCGATTGAAGACACTAATCACGTGGTCAACAGGTCGTTTGGGCACCCTGATCACAATGCAAGTTGTCATTAACTTAATTGTTTGCCCATTTGAAGACGTGCTTATCTCAAAAAATATTCCAGCGACTGCGTCCGAAATGGTTACAGATGTGTGTCATGCAAAATACCTAACTAATGAAGAGAGAGTATAATTCGGATGATAGCAGGAACTGCTAAACTAAACAAAATCAAGTCCATGGAACAAGTAAAGAATAAAAAACTAAACGATCCACAATCTAAGCTTGCGGGAGCACACAGGTCCGGCGCTGTTTATTCGGCCAGGGTTCCCGTTGCGTTTTAAAATTTGCTCACCTCCGTGAATGGGTCATAAATCCCTCGCAAGCTCAGCTAAGTCCACAACAGAAAATGGAGTAGTGTCTTGCTCAAGAGCTTGATAGCCGCATAGATAAAGTATTAACCAAAATTTTTGTTTAATTATTTTCTATTGGGAATTTCGCCCCAATTCATTTAATTTAATGAATACCTCCCTGGACATCGACTAAACAAGTGTTGATCAAATTATTTAAGAAATATATATTCTGGGAAGTAAGATTTTAAACAAACCACAATCGAGTCCCAACACAACATAAGCAAGGCCAGCGTTTCTTAAAATATTTTAATATTCCTTTTTAGGAATTTCATCTTTCACTGGCACAATCACAATGCATTATATTATTATTGTTTGATAAATATTAACTTTTTACTTAAATATTAACTGAAGCCTCTTCTACCATTACAAAAGAATATAATTCAAGAAACTGTAAAAAAACCGGTTTTTGTCATAAACAGTGTTACTGTGAGTCACCGTTCGGTTTCGACATTTTTGAGTTCGAATGTTGAAGTGAGCTACAATAAATATTGCAAATAAGCGATCTATTAGATCTTAAAGATCGCGCTAAACTCTTCACTATTGCTTACTCTTGTTTTTGATGACCCAAAAAGTCCAATTCGATTGCAACAACTCTGCATATTCGTTTTTACCCCGGTGTAGCCTGTTTGCGGGCGGTTAGGTGTTTTTTTTTCGCGCGGAAAACTCACAGGGCACGGCGTTTTGCCGCCATCTCGGCGTCCAAGATGGCGCGGCAATCCCATGCCTTGTGAATTAAAGAGGCTAACTTCGGTTTTTTGAACATATACAATAAAGTGAACAGAGAACTGAAATTCAAAGCATTCTGTTGGCAAGAAACAAATTTATAGTCCAGGTAAAATAACAAAACAAATACAACAACAACAAAAGGTTAAAGTTCCAGCCATTCCACATTCTTCCTACATTTTCTTTTTCTTAAAAAAAACCAACAATGTATGACTGAGAGTATGCAAGCTGCAAACGTCAAATGAGAGTTACTCTTTCAAAAACTAGCCAATTCTGACCACATATAATATTTTCTCAGTTCACCTTACCATTTCCTGTCCATATGCGTGTAAATTCTACATTCCCAAACGAAAAATTATTCATCAAACTAGCCGGCACCCTATCGTCCATGAAATATTTGAAAAAAAAAAAACGCAAAACAACTCTTAGGGTTTTTTTTAACTTAACCGAACTTGTAGGTACTAAAACTGGCTTCGGAAATGAAGCGATAGAAAAAGTGGTCCAAATTTTTTCCCTGCCCGCATAAACAACAACCAAAAAATATTTTAAGAAAAGCACAAAAACGGTCCAATCAGAATGCACTGAGCTCTCGTACCTTTCTCTGTTTCAACTTTGCCTGCTAATAGTCGACTCAAAAACATAAAAATATCAACGTTATAAATAGTGTTGTATTCGAGCCAGGCAAACGGTCAATCATTTGGGGTGGCGTGGTGTTAAAAAAGACCCAACGAACAAAAATACGCCGCGCTTCTACCACATACTGATGAGATTTTACTTTCTCACGCATTAAACCAGCAAACATTTCAACCGGCGATAGAAATTAATCCTTATTCTTGTAAAACCAATTAGATTTCTGATTTTCTTCAAAAACTGTTCGGTGGGTCAGGGAGTGAGAACAATAGCTAATTTGCTATAAAGGTGAATAGTTCAAAGGTCGTAAAATAGCTACTGATTTCTGCCGGATATACCTGGGATGTATAACTCCATTTTATAGAACCCGCGATTAAAAACCTAGGTAGTGACCATTCTTTTTATTCGTCTTATTGTGAAATTTGATCATTTAGAACTTTGAAAACTCCGAAGAAAAAGTTAAAATCGAGTTGCTCACAAGATGAAATTGAAGAAGTTGCTCATCTCTGTCATGGCAATTTCTATTCCCTTTGTCTCTCGAGGGTACCGCTTTCCGGTAAATGAAACGACCCTTGGTACAAGAAATAGATTTGAATAGAATTGCACGAGTTAGCCCTTTCAGTCCCAACTGCTCAGTTATCAGCATCTAACTTCCCCTCACATAACACTTACAAAATAAGACATTCGTTACTGAAAAAAATGAAGTCGATGAGTTAAAGATGAAAAGTAAAATTCTCCCAAACTTGTTTAGTGAAAAGTATGGAGTCAGTTGGGAGAACTTATAAACAGAGTTGGGAGTGAAAGGGTTAAACTCTTTGAGGTTTCGACCACCGCACCGAATTTTGAGATTAAAAAGTAAAAGTGCAATTTTCTAAAGTATTGTACCTAATTAACGATAATTCTACACTGCCGTAATCTATAAGGCATGTTTGTTGCAAACAATAGCATAAATCAAGGGCTACAAAATTTCAACGCTTAAATTATAAAGAATTTCCTATTTAGCCCGATCTACTGCTGTCATAAATCATGAGTTCTGGGAGTGTAGCGGGGATTTGTCGGCCCATCCGTGACCGTCTTTACATCCCAGTCTGGATGCCCATCAAAGTCTGGGGGCTGCCGGGCAAATATCACTCGAATATCGGTGTGGAGGTAAATCTTACCAGACTTTGAGCTTTTAAACCTGAAGGAAGAAATTACAACAGTGTTTAGCGTGTTTTGTTTTACGATTTGTCAGTGTGCTCTTAAACACGCCAGGAAGGAACTTTTAAAATCTTAAAAGCTTATTGGAGTATCTTCGGAAATATAAGACCAGCGCCACTTCAGTGCCGAGTAATTTTGCCCTGAATTTTAAAAAAAACACATGTCCCCGTTGTAATCCAACCAGCTCTATGTAATTTTTCCCTCTTTGTGTTAATTTAAAACTGACTGTAAGAAAACGTTGAAATAACATACATGTGCTGTAACACTAACCCAAATACACCAAATCTTTAAAAAGGGCATGTTTCAAAAAAAATTTTTAACTGGCAAATTTTAGCCTAACCGGTTCTTAAAGTGGGTATCACGTCAAACTTAATTTTAACAGCATAGAACTGCCTGGTATTGTTACTTGTTTCTAGAATAAAATAAAGAAAGAAAGACTTCGCTGTCCTAGTTATTTTCCCTTTCAAAAACACAAAAATCGCGCCTTTTTTAACCCTAGGCCGCGTACGTGGGGGCTGGGTACTAATAGGTCGGTGACGTCAAGTTAGTGAGTGAACACAAGTAGTTTTTTCAAAAAAATGCTGAACCTTGTGTTGTTGATGTATGTAAAATGTAAATAATGCAGAAGAAGGCATTTATATATATGCACTACATACCATCTATAGTAGTGAAAACCAGAAGGGACAGTGCAGGCGAAAAGTTTGGGCCGATTTCGTCAAATCAAGCCGAAAAGAACATAAATGGATCGATTCGCGGCATTCACGTGTGTTTGCTCGGATTTTTACTCACGCTACGTTACCGTGTTACATGCACTGAATGACAGAACTTACCGTAAATGTATCAAATAGTGGAGAGTGCTTTGGACCTAGAAAAACGCACAGGAAAGACAGATTACAATTCCAGTTTGCAAACAAATTATAAATAAACAATATACAAGAATTGTTTTCTTCTATTTAAATAGTTTGACTTGTGACACAGTCGATTGATGTATCAAATACCTAGAGAAAAACTTTTAGGGAATACCAGTCATAGCCAAAATTGAAACACTCAAACAAATGGATGTCAACTAGGGACCCCACGTGGTCTATAGCTCTCTCACAGCAAAGAAAATATTCAATGAAACCTGTTGAGGGTAGATATGACGTCATTCAGACAGTACAAAACAATTGTACTATTTGGTTAGTTTGCTTAATCATGTTCGTAGGCAAAAAAATTAGATATTGATTACTCAACACATATACACATCTGTCGAGTAAATTTTATTGCAAAAAAACGAGTTTTAGAAAGTTTCTACATGACGCACTTTTGCCATAGTGCATACGTCCATCCCACATTCGTTAGACGTAGTCTCAATCGCGACACGAAAATGAAAAAACTCGTGAGTTAATAAGACGAAAAAGTCGATGCCTGGGAAAAAATTAATACGCCGTGTTATTGAGAAAATACTTTCATTCTTTTGAAAAATGAAGCTATTATATTAGGCGGCTGTTTTTAGGGGGAGGCCCAGCGTCAATCGAGCAAGCTGCGAAGTTACAACGTGTGAGCAAAGATCTGAACGCTCGCGCGAAAGGATTATTTTGCTCGCGCGGCGTTCAACAGGGCAGCTCGCTCAACTGGTGTCTGGTGTCTCCTCTACAAAACAGCTGCTACGCAAACTCACCCAATATCAAAGATACTAACTTGTACTGACCCGAACTCATAATTAATAATAATTAATAATAATTAAGTATTTAAAGTGCTTATATCTAAAAATATTCAAAAACACTGTTTACATTTTAAGAATAAAAATAAAAAAGGGGAGGTTTTTTAAACTAAGGCAAAAGCTTCTTTGAATAAAAATGTTTTAAGCTTTGTTTTAAAATTGG
>JAOBAT010127421.1:0-12765 GCA_026413305.1 Hydrozoanthus tunicans
CTCCCGGGCTTTACATTGATACGTGCATAAGAGCTAAAAGTAGCAGTGCAAACATCATAGTTCTCTGGTAAAGCAATCCAGTTTTCAATGCAATTGCCTAATAAGGCTGTGTCCTGAAACCCTGATGACCAGAAATCGCTTGGTAGCAATGAAGACACCTCACCAGGGCATGTACTAAGATTTATCTGATCAAAAAGTGTTGCTAGAAAAACTGCCAAACCAGTAAATATTCTTGATTGTGTTGCTTCACTTGTATCAGTCATAAAAGCCATATTGCCAAGATGCAGAGTGTGTCTACAAATAGTTATAAACACATGAGTTCAATTTTTTTTAAAGCTTTCTTTGAGGTGAGTTGTCATTCATATGAAGCATTTTGCTTGTTTGATACTTTTACTTTCTCGGTAAGGTTTTCTATTCGATTTACTTTTTCTTTCAACTTTTCTTTGAGATCCATGAGTTCTCTTTCTAAGATTTCATATGCATCAATGTGACTTTTCTAGTTCAGTTTCCTCCTTTTTGTAAGGTTCTTTGCCTGCTGCTGATCGATAACGCGTTTAGCTGACTTTCTTTGTGACTTTTTTATTTACATAGTCACTAGTACATTGCACGTCAGGCAAGTCTTCGATATCCTTCCTGTATCCACCACTCCAATGTTCACTGTTCTTTTTTTAAGTCGACTCCTTTGTTTTTTAAGATTTTCCCATACTCACGCCTTTTTTCTGGACAACAAGAAATATTACTAAGACGATAATACGTGAAAGAGTCCTTTTTTGTTCTCCATGCGTTTGTACACAATGCTGCTGCACAATTCCAGTGTTCTTTCCCCGTTTTCTGTACTTTATCTTCCACGTAGGTAAGCTTTATAGTCGGTGCATCCAATTAATCCTTTCTGTTCCCTGACTCCAAATGTTTGCTGCGAATAACATGACGCTTGAAGTTCACCTATCTTTTCGGTTTTCCAAGAACATTCAAATATGACTTGATCACTGCTTTAGGAGCAAAAGCTATCTTTGTTAATCTGTAATAGGTTTCTCCGCTTTTCCAGGAGCCCTTGCAATACTTGCTTGCACACGACTAGTACCAAGACCGGCGTTTTTTCGGAACTATTGCTGTTTTTTGTTCACCTTCGTGTATCTCCGCCATTTTGATTTCCTAGCTTGTCCGCAATAATCCGCTAGTGCCAGTCTTCCGCGCGACGTGAAATTTGGCAATGCTATCAAATTTTTGCTGAAATATGCATAATTATCTGTCAGCCCTTATAAGGTCTACTTGCTGTAATTAAAATTAAAGACAGGCATCTGAAGAGAGAGGGCCCGCACTGAGCCCTCTCGAAACAGCTCTGTAATGCCGCCAGAAAACAATTGATTTCTCCAAGTTTCATTTATCACCGTTCTTCTATATCGAGTAACAATCATTTAATGCGCAAACTCTGTTTAAACCAAAAATTTAAAAGTAATTACCTGTTTCAAAGCTGTCGAGTCCGCTGAAATTCGGTGTTTCTCCGAGAAACTGAAAAGTTGTTTCATTTGCACCTGGCGGCTTTTTTGGGTCGGGTCCACCTCTGGCGTTTTTGACTCTTTTCTGAAAAATGCCAATTCTTTTCTTGCTGTTCCAGCAAGATTTCTCCATTTCTCTTTAACATCATGTGGGCTTCTACCTGCCACCCCGACTGCATTTACTGCTACAGTTATGTCCTCCCAAATTTGTTTTTTCTTTTGTTTGTGATATTGTTTAATTTGGCTGTCAATATTGACCGATTTTCTTCATACTTTTCAGTTATTACGACTTTGAGTGGGGAAAAGTTTGGTTTCCTTTTTCTGTTTGATACAGAATTTACTTCAATTTCGTCTCTCACAAACAGACCCATTCGCTGCAGCCATTTTGAAACTTTCTTGGTTTCAAATTTAGCGCGAATTCGGAGGCGCGAAGTTGGAAACAGTGGAAGACAAGAACAAAAACACGTCAAACCGGTTTTGTTCAAGTTATTTTAATTTAACCTTGAGTTAGCTATTTCTGAGTTTGTTTCAATTAACCAGCCTCCGAGCAACGGCATTCTAACTCCGGGTTAGTTAACTCAGAGTTAATCATTTTAACTTTAAATACCAATTAACTCTGAGTTAAAGATAACCACCCTTTGAGCAACCGGGCCCGGATAGCCACGATTCCTGAAACCAGCCAAAGGACACTTTATGTCTTCGAACCTTTACTGAATCAGAGGTTGACGCAATTAAGGTTACCATGTGTTCTGTGGCACCTTTGATATCGTGCATCCATCAGGTACATAATCTTCCCACTGTTGTGCCCTGGTTCTTTCATCAGCACATAAGGATCCTAACATCCTGTAGTGCGTGCAATTGAATCGCGATTGGCTTGATTTCTGGCTGTCTTATAGTCACTGTGGTGTTTCAGACTATCTTCATAAAGTTTTTAAGGAGGTGCTTCTCTGCTTCCACATTGTTATCTGGAAAATAGCTTTTATATTTTCTTAAGGGGTCATTCATCTCCAGATAAAAGCGGTTTTCCATATAAACAGTCTTTGATAGGTGAGAGCACCACACACCTAATGTCAAGAACAATGTAGGTAGAGAGGCAAGTTATACATAACGAACATGTTAAGAAGTGAATAACAAATACGTAGTCTAAAACTTCCAGTCTGTGAATGCGACTTTAGTCATTTGTTTTATAAGTTGGAACTGACGACAGTCATGTGGGTCTTGTTCTTACGGAATAAAATGCATGCAACCGTTTACGAAGATTCTGCTTAGATGATCAAATTGGCTGAAACAAATAGAAAAATGAGAATTAAAAAGCAAGGCCTTTACGACGTTTTGGAAATATATTTTGTACAATATTTCGTCTGGCCATACCAGTCTTCATCAGGTACTAGGGTTTGGGATGGGAGTTACAAAAAAAAACGTCCACTTTTATTTGAGTTCAGCATAACAATTTTTTATTTAATGTTATTTTAGCTTTAATTAGTAACCAGGCAATCACTAACATACCAATATTAATTAAATAAAACTATTCAAATACCATGTCCTCACATCCTTCCTTGATTAATGGTAGTTGCAAATTCACAAGAGCAGCACACAACTGAAACAGTACATCTGCATAACGTAGATAGGAGGGGATAAAATTAAAAATTCTAAAGTCTTTCAGCCTCCCATTAGCTCTTTCGACATGGATCCGACATCTTGCTATAGCCTTTGTAGCTCTTGCCTCGCTTTTAGTGAAAATTCCTCTGTTCAGAAATGGTGGTATATTAACTGAAACTTCATGGGGTACAATTTATTGGATGAGAAATCCCTTGTCAGCAAGTATTATGTCCGCAGGGGTTAAGTGTTGGAGGATGCCTGGTTCTTGCACGATTGCTTTGTCTGAAATAGATCCTGGGTAAAGCTTACTTATATAGGTTATGACAGCATTTGGAGCAACACCAACAATGACTTTGAATGAATTCATTCCACGACAGGATGAGTATGTTGCATTTTGCTGACTCATTAGTTCAGGTGCCACTGAAAACCTTGGCATTCGCTACGCTGAAAACCTTGGTATTCGCGAGTTGGGGGAGCAAATCAACAATAACAGGTAGGGTGTAGCGGTTTCTCTTTAATGCATTGTTTAAGGGCTTCGGGTCTATACACAGGCGCACTTTGCCGTTGCTCTTCTTAACTACCACTAGGGAAGATACCCAACTGGTAGGGGTATCTACAGGCTCTAAAATCCCTATTTTCAGTAGGCGCTCAATTTCTTGCTTAAGCGGTTCCTTAACTGCTAGAGGTATTTTCCTTACGGGGAGAGTGACGGGTGTGACAGAACTGCCTTTTTAAGGGTGTACTTTTCTCTCAAGTTTCCCATCACCCACGAAAATATCTCTGTACTCGTCCACTAAATTTGTATTTCCGGCAGTGTTAGGGGTTACATCACTGACTGATATGATGTTATCTTTATTCACTGTTACAAGCTTAAACTGTTGGAAAACTTGCACACCGATTATTGGCACATGAGCCTCCGAAACAACAGTAAACTCGGTAAACACAAACTGATCGTTCTTAGGGTTCATTGTTTCAACCTTGACTGAACCTAAGGGTCTTAACTCTGACTGGTTCAACATGACAAGCGTAGCGTCGTTCTTTTGGAGGGGAGTGGCCTGGGAACCATGAATCACTTTCCTATAAATATCTTCTGGCAAGATATTAACTGTTGGTCCAGAGTCAAGTTGGAATCTAAATGTTTCATCTCGTAACTTCATTGCTGCAAATAACTTTTTTCGATTATTCTTAGTGTTTAATGAGCCAACACTTTCTACCATGAATGCATAATCACTGAATCACACATTCTGGCGCGCAATCTACATTATCCACAGTTTTTCTTTGCTTGTTGTCCCGCTTCGACTGTTTTCCTTTGCATACCGACGAGCCTGCGAAATGGTGGTCAGCGCCACACTCATTACATTTTTTATTTCAATCAAAACAAAGTTCCTTTTTGCGTGCATGGGTCTTAAAACAAAACTTGCATTTGATTTGGGAAGGTGGCATGCTTTTCTGGGGGCGTTGCGCAACGGTTTGCCCTTTATTTCTCATTGGGGCATTTTTCTTGCGCGGGCTGCCTGTGCTGACCGCACTGATCTTCTCAGCATGTGACGTCATCTCTTTTAGCTGTTTAGCAGTGGTTTCATTTGCGTGGCAAATATCAATACATCTTGAAAGATTTAGCTTACTTTCACTCAATACTTTTTTTCGAGTAGCATTATCCATTATCCCAACAACTAACCTGTCTCGTAACATGCGAGTGAGCGTAAACAAGTGATATATGAATCAAAAGACTCATTTACTTCCTGGTCGCGCTTGTTGAAAATGTAGCGCTCATAAATTTCATTTATTTCACCAATACAGTACCTTGTTGATATCCGTCTTTTCTTCTTCCGAGTCAAAGGGCAGACCGTCATAGATCTCCAAAACATCTGGGCCAATACACGTGAGCAGTGTTGCTGTGCGAAGCTCATTGCTTTGTGTGACAAGACGCGAAGCTATTTCATAATTACTCCAATTCGACGCCAAGTTCCCCTTTAACTCTAGTCTCGGTGGCAGTGGAATGTTGGACTGAACAAACTGCACTGGAGTCGAAGATTGTTGTTGTTGTGGGCTTGAAATACTTTCTTGAATTTGATCCGGCATCTTCCGTATAATTAATTCAATTCACTTCTTTGACCTTGAGCTGTTTCTCGAGGGCGAAATCTAACTTATGGACGTAGATTGTTTTGTTCTGACACCATATATTACACTTTATATTACTCTAGTGTATAAAGCACACTGGTTCACTGACAACTCCAAGTTTCGTGTGTCCTTTTTTGCTTCAGTTGTCGCACACAGTCTCGAATTCCTGTCACGCGATTCGACTGGAATTTAATAAGTTAACAACAATGTTACAGCCTTATCGACGAATAGCCATTTGTACAAAAACTATTATTTACGAAGTTGATGCGAAGGTATTTAGCTTCTGTTTGATTTAAACATTTTCGATTACACATTGTGAGACAGAAACTTTGTAATAAAGCTATATAATTACCTTGAGTCCTCCTGGAGCCTCGAGTATATTTCAGTCGGTAAACGTCAATTCAATATATTTTTTCCAGATGTTCACTGCATTTTTAATTCTGCCTAATGCGCGATCTAGTTTATTCCTTAGATGCCCCTCCCCCGAACACACGGACCAGGGGACGAGCGAGAGGACTGTAAGCCAATTGTAGCTTAACTCGACCAAGTGCATGCTGTTTCATTTCTGCATCTTGTTGCTTACACACTGCTTTTGACAAGAGCTCAACTACTTCCCAAAACAAAGTGAAGCCAGACGTAATACGAACAGTGGCAAGGTCTGGGAAAATTTCAATCAGCTGACCAAGAGAGCGAATGCTAAATAAAAGACGTTTTGGCAGCTCAGGATTTGCATAGCAAATGTTTTTATGTTGCTGGTTTGGCTACCACAGACACCATTTGTCGTCTCAAAATGACCCAGTAGCTGGTCAATTGGTTCAGCTAGGCTTGTGCGTTGCTCAAAGATTTTTGCATTACTCTTTCTTATTGTCAAAGTATTCTCTCTGCAATACACCTTAATCTTGTTTGCAGAAGCACATGGACCACAGTCGTCAAAATTAGGACAAAGGCTTGTGCCCTGTGGATTTGCAAGTCTTCTGTTTGGACATGGGCCAGCCTCCAAGTCTTGACTGTCATCTTGAGCATTTTCATTGGAGGAAACATCGCATGTGCACTCAGTTTTACATTCTTGCCACACCTGATTGAAGAGGGCCAACACATTTTCACTCATTCTCTGTCCAACGATTGGTGTTTCAAGGCAGTCCTATGTAAAAGAGAGGAACAAGTTATAAATTTTGCCCATTGTAACTGTTGTCATTATCAACAGTGATATGGTAATGCAAGTGAAAAAGATTGAGTTCACTTTTATACAAAATAGCATAGAGGAGGTCTATTATAGTAATAGTTTTCTTGCTTTGCAAACAGCTGCTTTCACTGGCATTCAAAACTTGAAATTAAAGCCAACTTTTAATAATTCATTGGGTTTACAACTCAGGGGCACTTGACATGGTCACAGCCTTAAGGTTTAATATTTTACACACTTAATTTAGTTTCAACAAAAAATGAATTGACAATAGAGTTGCTATTTCGAGTGGCAGCAGTCTATGATTGCAACTTTTAATTTGAAACTATTATTAAATTGAAATGATTTGTTTCAACAGTAGCTCAAAACTGCAAATTTTTTAGCCTTCATGGTTTCTGACTGCATTTTCAAGGGGATCAAGTCATTCCAACTAAAGGAGATGAGAATTCACATGCATGTCTAAATATACTTATTTTAGATCCTCAATTCCAGACTAGGAAACCTTTGAGTGGTTTAATTAGGGTTTGGAGTGACATCATAGCACAGTCCCCCTAAAGCACAGTCATGAGCCAACAAGACATGAACTTCAGATGAAGTTAAAAAATCGAGAATACGACCAATTTTAAGTCAGTGTTTTTAGCACAGTTATCAATTTTGCAAACACTCCTGGAGGAAAGAAATATGGGTTAGTTGTCTATCCATAGAAGAAAGGAATGAAATAAACCTTTTCTTTACTCCCTCATTTTTGCACTGAGCAGTGAGCTTACCTCGGCTGATAAGGGCTTGTGGTCTCATGAGTTTAAATATCTTGCGGACTTCCATGTCTGATGACAGTTTATCTTAATAAAATCGGGCATTGAGCCTTTTTGTTAGAGTTTCAGGAAGTGACGAGTCTACGCTGGTGGTTTCTGGTTGATTGCTGTTGTTGTTGGAGTTGTTAGGATCAACTGACCCTTTGTGTTTTTTGACACACCTGCACTCTTTTCTTTGTGGGTTTCTTCCCCTTTTTTGCTGAACTTCCAGCCTGTTTATCATGTATGTTGCCATCCACTGGGACAAAACCACCAGAACGGAAGCTTTGTTCCAAGGTGCGAACGGCCCTGGTATGTTAGCCGCAAATGTAATGTCTCTAAAATTCTGTTCATTGTTAGTAGATTGCCTGTAAGTTCATCTGATGGTCCTTCTTCATCTGTGTCATCTGGTCCAACAAGAATGCTTTTCCAGTATGAAAAAAATAATTCTTCATCAAGCCTGTGAATGTAGTAATTAAAAGTGTGAGTAAAGAGTTGCCACCGAGTGATGGGAAATAAAACAAAATTGTTTTCAAAGTTTTCAAGTGAGAATCTAATTTTATCATCTTTCTACTTAAAAAAATCATGGAGGGGGGATCATGCACCTCTTGAGCCCTCTCCCACGATTTTTTAAATGGTTAATAGTTAGAGCAAATAATCTAAAAAATAAGTGGTTGTTGCTATGGAACATTACTGAGTGATGTGCTTATTGCATTTCAAATTATATTGTTGCCAAGGTAACAAAAACAAATATTCAACATGGCTACCACATTGCATTTTATTAAAAAAATGTTAATGAAAATCTGTATGTGCTATTGAAAAAAGTCAAAAAAGCATTAAATGTAAGAAAACTACAAAAGGTTGTAAAATTTTACAATTTCTGAGAACAGAATTGACTCAATGGCTCGCTAAAATTAACATCAACACTGTGTTTTTAATCAAGGAACAGTTTGGCCAAAACTTTTGGCAAATGATCATTCCATAAGATTTGAGGGCAACAATCTAGAGGGGTGAGGGTTTGCTCAAATCGCCCCTGCCCCCTTGTGTATCTAAGGGTTATACTAAATTCTTAAGTAGATAGCAAAAATAGCTGACAACTCTTGCCTAAGGCATAAGCAAAAATATTTAGGGTAGGGATCCTGTGAGCTTATCCACTTTCAATTTTTTGAAAATCAGAACCTCTCGGAATCAGGAGCTTATAAGTTATTCTGGCTGAACAGAGAAAACCTTAAACTCTGTATTTTCACATCACAATTTACTATTTATGAGTACTTGCAACTTTAAGATTAAAATAGGATGTAGTGGCTCAGAACCAAGCAGAAAAAGGAAAGTATTTAACCTGCAAAAATAGCCTTTGGTGCACTTATTTACCTTTTGATCTGAGCTTTTGTTAGCGCTTCCAGCGTAGCAAAGTTAACACCATAACGGACTTGCGCATCCAATAATTTGCTAGAAAATGGGTTGGTACCTTGATCTCCGAATCTCATCAATGTGCTTGTCAAAAATAAATCCTTTTATGCGTGCAGTCAGGAGTAACAAAGGGAAGTAGGTAGAGATGCTGGATCACCTACCCCGTTATTAAAACGCTTGACCAAAAAGAGACCCTGTTTATTATTGTTAAAAAATTGATCTTTTTTACTTACCACTCCTTAAAAACAATTCCTTTTTGTCGATTTGATCTTCGTTCGTTTCATTTTCATTTTCACCTTTGGGCTCAAACTTGGACAGGAAATCGGTTCAACTTCCTGAAAGGTTTCTAGATGCATTGGCTGGCTCAGTTGTTCGTCCGTTAGTAAATCATAATGAATGGTGGTTGGTATATCAAAGAAACGCCGATTAAAGTCGTAGCTAAGATCGTCGCCTGTAGTGCTGCAAAGCTCCTTTGGAAAATAAGGCGGAACGTGTGTGTCGTAATCGTCGTTAGCTTCTTCACCGTCGCGTTCAGTGTCGACAACTACAGCATGTCTGTGGAGATTACAAGAGTATTAATAAGATTTACGCTTCTTAATTTTGGTCACAAGCTTTATAAAATACAAACATAAACAATGGTGGACTGTTTTGAGCAAAGCATACTTCAAAGAAAGAACAGTATTTCATAAAAAATTGCCAAGATACCTTGATTGCTTTCGAAAACGAGCAGCTGTTTGTTTTGCTTCGGATATAGTTCTTGTTATTTCTACCGAATTATCTACGGCATCCTTTTGCCTGAAAACTTTGAAACGAAAAAATAATGTTTAATGGAAAACAGATAACAATATCATGTATACAAGTGTTGTACTAGTATTGATGTAATTTCTCTCAAGAACTAGTGTTTCTGAATACACACATAGGAGAATGCTTGAATTATCTTGAATAAACCCATTGACGCCCCATGCTTTGTGTTTATCGCTCACTAATATTAGGTCAGTAGTTCCCAAATGTACTTATTCTTATGAAAAACACGTTTAAGCAACAGATATATTTGTTTTGAAGAAACCGTCAGCTTTTCTAAAGCGCTTGTTTAATAAAAAAACTAGTTTTCAAGTTTTTTTTAAAAGGTAAGCGTCCGAAGCGTCTCAAGAAAAGAGAAGTACTTCCTGACCTTTACTTTGTGGTGAGTTTGGTTGCCATACGAAGAGAGCAAGGTGCATACGAATACCTAGTGCAGTGACAGGACTATCCCTATTCCTGACTCCTGACAAAAGATGGCGACCGAGCTCCGTCCCGATATTTGGAAAAAGTTGGCTTCCGATTCAACAATTCTAGACGGGTTCCTTATAAAAAAATTAACTACGTTAATATAAGTGTTTAAAAATGATCAGATTTAGTAAACGTGTGTCCTCGTTGTCAACCACTCGCAATTTTATGTATTTGCGAGACTGGCACTTTTTCGGAGCTGGTTGTCTGCAGGCTAGAACTAATATTTTTTGAGAAAAAAGAATTTAACTAATTTTTTGTAGCTGCATTTTAGTTTAATATGGGTTACCTTAAGCTAAAAGTAATTTTTGTTAGTAGCAGTACTAGTTTGGCCTCGTTTCTCTAAAGGTTGTGTTTCCCACAAGGTGGTGTTTATTTAACTATTGCATGTTTTATCTGGTTAATTATCTGTCAAGAGTATAAGGTTTTGGACAAATTTGTGTATAGCTATTCCCGACTTTATGATTTCATTAAAAGATGAGCGGATTCGAATTATTAGCTTTTTTGGCGAATGGACTCTTTGTTCGAAATAGTTTTTCTGTAAGTTTAACAGCTAGCAGTTTGGCCTCGTTTCCCACAAGGTTATGTTTTTGGTATAATTGTATTGCTGTTCCTGACTTATGTATTTCATAAAAAAATAAATGGATTAGAATTACAAGCTTTGTTGTTAAAGGGACTCTTAGTTCAAAAAACGTTTTCTTTAACAGTTAGGCCTCGTTTCCCACAAGGTTGTGTTTATTGCATAATTTTGTCTGGTTATCTCGAATTTGTGTATTGTTATTCCTGACTTCGCTATTTCATTACATTATATATTGGCTTTGTCAACAAAAGGACTTTAAGTTTAATCACAAGAGTCTTCAGATTAGAGTTAATCTTTGACAGAAATATGCATTATTTACTGTTTAGAGAAGTTGCACTGTCCATTTCTTTTGCAGATGGTGTGGCTCTTAAAGGAGCCGTTTCTGTTTGTTTTTGCTGGTGCTTAATCTTTTCTTTTTTCTTGTTCTTTCACAATTTGCTGGATAAGGGCTGTCATTTAGCGCTTTCCTACACTTTTTCCCAGGAGGTTTCATAGAACCCTTGATAGTTCTGCCACTGTCATGCCTTTCAAGTCTGCCTCACTCACACAAGTTGGTGCAGCATGTTCAAGGTTGGTGTAGCATGCTCCAAGGTTTTCCTCTTAAGGTTGACTGAACATACTTGCTTCCCCCTTCAATCCAGAACTGGGTGTTCCTTTTGGTATAGGACCTTGGTGTTCTTCTTTGGTTCTGGATTTTTTCTAGAAGCTTTTCCACAATAATTAGATCCTTACAACTATCCAACTTGTTTATTTTGTTGAAATACTTAATTTTGATGTAGAATGATTGTTTTAGAATGCGAAACTTGAAAGATGAGTTGAAATAGAATAGAGTAGATTTAACTGTCCACAACTTTATTTTTTTCTTAGACACGTGCATTAAGTTTGTTTTACTGGGCGTCAAGGAATTTGTTTTTTTACCTTTTTTGTGATTACATTAAACAGTCTAGTTAGTGAAAGAGCTCTATCTGTAAATTTACATTTTAACATATACAAATTTTTCGAATGCTCATTCTTTTTGGATTTTTGTATCAACCATTAAAAACCTTGTATTAGATGAGACTGCTTAGACAGTCTAGTTAGTGAAACAGCTCTGTAAATTTATTCTGAAAATCCCTTGTGGGAGATTTAATTAAAATTATATCATATCATACCTTGTTCAGTAAATTTCTTTATTCCTCCATGCATTCTCAGTAGATCTCCAAGGTGGTACAACATGATGTGGATGTACGGTGTAATGACACACTTAAATGTGTATCCTGGTAGTCACTTGCTGTTGAGGTAGACAAGAACCGTTCCCCACAGTAGAGCCTGTCAATAATTGTAAGTAACCACAGTTAGTAAACTATTTTGAGAAAATGATAAAGCCATTTATTTTTTTTATAACTTGAACAAGCTACTGCTTATTGTTTTTTACTTGAATAAAATCTTAGTAGCAAATGGTGCAAATACCTTGTCTTCAAAGTCACTTATATCATCAGGTTTTGGCTCTTTTGTTCCATACATGCTGTTCAAATTATGGAAATCCTATTAAAAGAAATAATGGTTTTGCTTAGACATTGAAGTATAACGTACATTTCGGTCTGCCTGTTGTTCAAATTTGACAAACTAGAAATTACCTTCCAAAGTGCAATGACTTCTATTCTATGTTCTGTGGGAAGACATTCTTCAAGTTTCTCTGGCAGTTGTCTCAGTAGTCGCTTTTTGTCGCCTCCCATGAGAGCTGTCCACTTCTGCTTGCCACTGTCTCTGTTGGTCCAAAACACAAAGGTCACTCCACAAGATCGGATGGTACTGATAAGGCAGTCCAAGTGTTGGTTGTTTTTTGTGACCCAGGCTTTCCAAGGTTGTCTAGCTAGAATCCCAAAAGCACTTTGTTAGACTTGAACACCATTTTCTTTTTTGTGTCAGCAGATGCAATGTTATTTACTTTGGAATAAGATTTCTTTTTTGGCAAGTTTGAAATCATTGGAAAAGAACATTTTTTCTTTGTTATTGCTCGTGCAACATTTAAAATACCTATAAGACCCAATGCTGCAAATTCTGAAATTAATCTGCAAAAAGTTTTGCAATTCAAGTTTGCTATTTAAGAGTTAAGATTTTCAAGGCTTGAATGTAACTTGATGAAATTTTGCACTAGTTATATTTCTATGCTGGTTTGATTTTTTAACATTGACCTCAAACATAATAGGGTAGATTCCAATAAGCCACTTTCTCAATCATGCGCAGAATGCAAAATTTTGCATGGAAACGAGGCTTAGCGCCTGTGGCGGGCTGGAAATATTTCCAACATGGCGGAGTCTAGGGGAATTGACGACAGTGCTG